>QYTT01095165.1:781-11581 GCA_006980735.1 Dasypogon diadema
GCCAACCTTTTTTAAAAAACTTTTTTTTTTTTTTTAATTTTTATCGTAGATCCGCCGACTAATCTAATCGTGTTTTTTCCGACCAAAATGTTTATAAACACTCATATTATTAACAAAAAATTTATGGACATGATGAGTTTTGCGTGAGCGAGTCAGATATGTCGAGTTTTGCTTGAATCATAAAGGGACATGTGTTGTTTTGCATGAAAGATAGAAAAACACAATTTTAAAGAAAACACAAAAATATATTTTCAAAAAAGAAAAAAAGAAAGAAAATAATATAAAATTTATAAAAAAATCAACATTCGAATTTAAAAAAACAAAAGCGAAGTAAATAATATAAAATTGGTAGAAAAATAACGTCTGTATTTAAAGATGAATGCAAGGATTATCTTCCTCCATGCATTCACATAAATCGTCGTCGTTTTCCTGTATTTCCAATGTTTCAGAATGCTCGTCTATTATAGATTTCTAGAGGGAAAGATTCTCCAGATCCCTCCAGTTTTCAGAAAATTGTTTAACGAGCAAGGCTTCAACATCTCGTTTTTTTTCCTCGGATATTGCACGTCCTAGAGGTACCTCTCGAAGACGAACGTTGTTTGGGTTTTTTTCCGCTTTACTAAAGTAAGACCAATCTCGTTACCAGTTTCAAAACGGTAATGACTGAGTAATTTTACTTTAACAGTAATGCTTTTTTTCTCAACTTTTTCAATTATAATTCTTTTGGCATCACTTATACCATCTACTTTCTTATAAACGTTCATGAAGTGTTTTATGTTAAATATTTTCCAGTCAGTTCCTAGGGATTGAACGGTTCCTCTTTCAGAATATAACTCATCATATTCACGTTTTGTTGTTATTGTTGAATATTTTTTTAGTTTTTTTTCTACAGTTCCAAACACTCGATCAGCTGGTAAAAAGCTATGTCCTTTTACAGGAAAAACAATTAAAATTTTTTTTACTTGCGATGGGGCTTTGACTCGCAACCAGTACATTAAAGTGTGAACAATATGACATCCATCACAAAATAATCGTATTATATTAATATCTTGTAGATTATTTAGTGAAGATAAATAATGCAGGAGAGCTGATCCAATTTCAATAGCTCCCCTTCCTGCTTGATTTTCTGTCCACGAACAAAAAAACAGGATTCTTAGCATTCATTTCAACACAACAAAAGCAGTAATAGCTTATCTGACGGCTGTAAAAAGCTTCTTGAATGGGTGTTTTAGGTAACGGTTGGACCTGTTGTAAGTCAAAACAGAACGTATAAGCGTGTTCTTCTTTTTTTCTGGCTAATTCATAGAAGCACTTAGCGCGCAGCTTATGAATTCTGTATTCTGTTCTTATATCTTTTTTTACGGATTCGACCTTTTCGAATTTCAATTTGTTTTTTAAATTCGTACATGTTGTGCATTGATCACTAGCAGGGGAACTAAATCCAACATTAAACTCCGTATTGAAAATTCTTGAAAACATTGAAAGGGAGCACTTTTTATCAGAAGCTACTGAATCATTATACATTTTGTGACACTTTGCAATATTTAATTCGCTTGATAAGTACACGCGTTTTGATTTTTGTCTATTGTATTGGCTCTCTTTAGCATTCAGGTTTTTTATGAAATTTCTAATTAAATCCTTTTTGACGGCAGACTTATGGGATATTCGATCACCCCCCCTATTTTCTGTTGGAGTATCTCCAACATGCAATTTTTTAGCAATAAGCCTTACACGTTCTCTTGAGATATTTAAGGCAGAACAAAAGAATTCCCGACAAACGCTCTTAGTTCCATCAGATGTCCGAAACTACAAAGTATTTAGACTTAAAATAAATTAAACAAAAAAAATAATAATTGACTTTACATAGAAAGTAGTGGAGAAAGTTTTTGCCTTTGAAGAAGCTGCAATATTACGGGGCCGTTTCCGTTTAACATCTTTGGCCGAGATATAAAGGCACAATCGCTGATCTTGTTCCACCTTGTCTGCAGTTTTATATAATTTATTTCGAGCGTCTTTTATGTCATTCAAAGACACTTTCATGCAAGAATATCTCTTCGTGCTGTGCGTACAAGGCCTCTTGAACTTTTCCAACGCTTTGTCCTTATTTTCATGTCTTACAACAAAACATACACATGCATTTAATTTAGTAGCACTAGTATAAACAAAACTTAATATAATACCTTTTCTGTTTAGCTTTATCTAGCGCACTAGTACTTTTTCTTAATCTTTTTCGAGAACCCTGTGAAATAGAACCGACCTTAATATTTTCCATTTTGGTTAAATGAACACTTCACTAGATGCAACCTGCACAAATGTTTGGCATCAACTGAATAACTTTTCATGATTAGCTTTAACGAAATATACAAGTTCGCGACAAAACTGAACAAAACAATTCAAGTTTCATTATACTTTGCAAACGAAATATGTCCACTTTTGCTAAACTCTGCAGGATTCTAACTTGGTATAACATTGGACATGTCAAGTTATGTTTGAGTGAATAAATAAAACAAACTTTTGTTGACATGATAAGTTTTGATTGATTTGCTGGTTTTTGAACTAATTTGAAATCATGATAAAATAACTTTTGCACGAATTTTAGATCACTAATATATGGAAACGATGCATTTACATCGGGTCACAGTGAAAACTCAATTTTTTTAAAAAGTGGACATGATGAGGTTTGCATGCTTGCTCCTCAGTTTGTTTCTTATTTAACTTTGGCTTGGCAATTGTGCTGTTTTTCTATTGTCGATTGCCTGAGAAAATAAGATCTCGTGACTAGAGGATAAGATCCCATTTAATATTGTTAAACAGATGTCGAACAACGTTATGGAGGGCCCAAAACTTGCTAAGAAATAAATAAATTATCAGTTATCGGAATAAAATGCCGTAGAACGTCAAATTCGTTCAGGAGTTTATTAAATAAATAGAATTGCCATATTCGGGTTAAGATCAATTACTAAAAAAACTTCCACTATTAATGTAGGAGCTTTAGATATCAAGTTGTTTTTACTAATCGTAATAAAACATCGGGGTCATGAAAAGGCTCAATCTTATTCTTAACAGAGTGTGTTGTATTAAAAAAATTTCCAAGATTTCCCCGCAAAATTACATTCAAACGTTACATTAACTAAGAACGATAGATATAACTGCACAGAAACATTGTACGTACATATGATGTGTTGCTAACAACATTAAGTAAAAAATTTTGTTACTTACAGATTGGCAGCAGGAACGATTCCAAGGATGTAGAAAATATGGATTTTAATAACGTGGAAACAAGAAGAGGCGAATTTGCTGCGGACTAAAAGTGATCTTCAATAGCATCCTTTTTCTGAGAATTTGGATGGCATTTTTAGGTGTTGTATGTACTTTATCAGTATGCTATAAGTATGTTCTATACATTCGAGTTCTGTCTTTAAACTTGAATATGACTAATAGAATAAATATAATTTTTATTTAACTGTCAAGTGTTTTCTATTTCTATTTTTAATTGAATCAGAATTGTATCTAGATTGTATATTACAAGGCCACAGGTAGTTTTTATTCTTTAATTTTTTTGTACTTCAACAAGGTTTAAAAAGTAAAATTTGAGAATTTTTTAAGTTTAACTCTATTTGCTTCTGACTTAACTTATTCCATTGTTAAAATGAGCAATGAAGTATTCTACACATGCCAGCTTCGGGATTGAAATACATGCAGGGTGATTCATTGTGCCTGGGGTTATACCACTTGATTCCTAGAGGTGATCTGGGCCCAGTTCGCGCAATTCGACGTCGAGGCAAAACGACACGTAAAATGTCGATGCCAGTTCGCGCAACTCGTTGCGTCGACAGAGAGGTGTCGTAAATTCGACAGGGTTCAGTCGACGCCACTTTAGGCGTCGAAAGGGCTGTTGAATAAAATTGTTTTAATAATTATGTGATAAATATTTTGTGATTAAAAAAGAATGGTATAAATATTTGGAATTCGTGAGGGTAACACTCATATTTAATGGAAAACTGTCAAAAATTAAATATCTCCCGGGGAACTACTTAGTTAATTTTGTTATCTACAATAGTTAAAATGTATATACATTGTATAAATTATAATATTAATATTCACATTAGAATACTTTCAGGGACAAAAACTAACGCAAAGCAAATTAAATTACTTGTTGAATATATGGCGAAAAATCCCAATCTAGCAATCTAGAATCAGCTGCAAATGAAAATGTACTAAGCCATGAGCAATGACTGGAGGTCACTTGTACAAATCCCTTTAGCGAACAAACACATTGACATTCAATAACACTCGCTGTAAGGTTTTATTATTTTTCCTTTTAGAGGTCTCGACAATTATTTAAATTTCGCTGTCAAAATTTTTTAACTAGTGTTGAATCACAGCGGATAATGTAAGTTTTTTAATATAGCGGTCTTTTTCAAAAACGACAAACGACGTGTCGAAATGCGTGAACTCAAATGTCGGCATAACGTTTTTGTTGTTTTTAAAACGTCGTTGGTCGACACGTCGCCGTCGAAATACGCGAACTGGGCCCTGGTAAACAGCGAGTACAGCCGCTCAAAGAATTTTTCACTTTGAATGTATTCTGATAGAATTGATTGCTCGTAATTTTTGAGTCACCTTATGGATTGCACATATTTTTGTTGTGGTTGAAAGCTATCATGAGTACTTTTCTTTTGGTACCTCACTTACTGTTATGGATGAACTCTTGGAGATATCAACGACATTTGAAAATGTATGATTTTTAATACGCTTTTATTAGCTTCACTGGTAACTATGTAAGAAAATCTTGGAAGTTAAATTTCACCCACTTCCTGGTTTCCGATTGAGCTGAAATTTTGCATACATGTTTAGTTTGGATGACAATGCATGGTTAGCTATGTGGCGTCATTCTAAATCCAATATGGCGGACTCGCAAAGATGGCGGAATAGTTATTTTTTATGCACTCTCATGATATGGATATCAAATGAAAGGATTTGCTGAGAAGAATACGAAAAATAAAATGACGTCGCTCTAAATTCAATGTGGCGGACAAAATTTTCTTATCTATAACGAAACGGAAAGGTAAAATGGGTGAAGAGGAATCCGATGATGGAGCCAAGAAGCAGAAAGTGCTAAAGTTCATTTCATTCACTAAAAATTAAAAAATAATTAAATAAAATAAACCCTGTTACCCTTGCCAATATTTTAACTTCATTGTAGAGTAAACGCAAACATATATTTTTTTACTCAATACGTGACGGATGATAGATATGCTAGGCAGTTATTAGTAAACTTATCACTTCTTTTATGTCTAATGACTAATTCAAAAAGCGTGGAACGCTTTTTGGTTATGTGCACTTTTAATTAATTTAGACAAAGCGCTCCACACCTTTATGTTTGCAATTGTTATGAGAAATGGGTTAATGAAAACGTGTCGATATACGCAACAGAGTACTTCGAAAATTAAAAAATAATTCATTTTTTGTAATATTGACTAAGTTCAAGTGATTATTACAACATGTTTTGTAAGTAACTTTACTCTGTATTGTAAACTCTAAATCATGAAATTAAATGATTACATAAGAACACTTTTTGTCAGCGGAATTGCCTCAACCACTTGTATTCAAATAAATTCATGTTTGCAGGGTCCATTTCAACACTTGAATCGGTAAATATTTTGTAATAAGCCTAATTAGTACGACCTAATAATTCTTGCCGTAAGCAATGCTCGCTACATCACGCTTATGGCAATATTGAGTGATCAGCCTAGCTGACCGAAGTCCACACAGCAACTTGACTGCCTAATTACTATTGGGAGCAATTAACGGCATAACTTGTTTGTAGGCTACGATTCTAGAGTAAGCAATATTTTCAAGATCAATTAACCATACATTTTTTTTGATCGACTAAGATTGTAGGAGAAGCAATATTTTTGTATAAATGGGTTAAGGGATTTCAATAAACTAATTAACATCAAACAGGCGTTTTTGGCTGGCAGACCCTCCATTTTTGAAGCAAAAATTTCGAAGGTTACCGATCCCTTACTCACAGACCTTTGCGGCTGGAGAACCTCCCTGCTCATAAGCCTTGGAGGCTGAAGCATTTGTCTAGCCCAATTGCTTTTTTGGGCTAGAGCAATTAACTGGGTTGTAAGCCTCGAGTCTAAACCGCAACGAGAAGTGAGTTATTTGACTGATTCCGGCCCCTTATAATCGAGTAATATATTACAATTTTGTATACCTATTATTTTCATACAATGTCGAAATGTACGAACTGGGCATATGACAAGTGCGATCACGAGTGTGTGTAATGTAAAATCGGGTCAACAGTTGTTTTACCATTGAGTGTAGAAAAGTATAGTGAAAACGAAGACATAAATGCCTTAGTTATCAAACTGAATGTAAACCCGAGATTCAATAACACTAGACGCACATGCGCCAGATGACAGTTTACCTCCGAAATCCTACAATTTTATTCCATCAGATTTTGCACCATAATATCAACCGATTTTAACCACATTCAGTATTTACAATCCTCTCGTGACCTTCTAATGAAATTGTATGCAAACAGTCACCCTCGCCAAAATCTAGACACCAAAATAGCACAATTTATATTTTCATCCAAAAATAAAAGTTAGAGCTTCCGGTATAGTCTCAAAAAATCACAAAAAATTAGCAAAGTAAAAAATGAAAAGAATTTTGAAAATCGGTAGATATTTACCTGAGATATTCAATTTTTAATGTAAAATAAATACAAAATTTCCCACTTCTTCGCGCCTTGGTACATATTGTGACGTGGTATGTCCACATAGTTAATACTTTTTCTTGCGATAGTTTTCTACATTTGATAAGTAATTTTTCAGAAAAAACCGCATCTCAATTGAACTGATATCTTAGGAGATATAAGAAAAACTCCTTCACAGCTTCTATGAAATTAATGCAAAAAGTAGTCAATTTTGATGAAAAGCACCGTTTTCCAAATGCGGATAACTTTATAACGGTACATTTTTTTATCTAAAAAACGCGTATTAATTCGCATCTATAATCGATTATACGTGTTTCTGTAAAAGTTTCATCCCGATCCGGCTATTAGTTTAGGAGTAAAAATATTTTTTCACACCCCTAATTTTTAAGGGAATTTTTCGTGATTTCCGTTAGAAATCGGTATTTTCGTTATAACGCGAAAACGGTAAGCAGGAGAAAATTCATATGGGTATATGGTGGTGTATGGGGTTTATCAAGAAGATCTTGGATATGTGGGACACTTACTTTCTCCCCTCTTTGATATTCCACAAAAGCCTTGCTTTTCACGGTATACGTACATTCAAATCACCAAAATCAACCGTTATATTTGCTAACGTCCTAATATTTTTACATACTCTTATAGTATGTACAGTCCTCTTTACACTGATATCCCACGCGTCTACACTACCACCTCAGAAAGTGCTGACAATTCGAACCCAACATTTTTCGAAAATTCGAAACTTTTGTTACCAATTTTTTCGAAATTTCAAATTATTTTTACACACGCTAGTAGATATTCTTACCCCTCATCCACCCACAAACTTTCATTAAAATAGACGGAAACATGTCAAAGTTATAAGCAAATTTAACAAGAATTTCCCCCATTTTTCTTACAGATTCCAATAGGCTACATGAATATCTAATTGCAGTATGTCACACACCCCTCTCCAGTTTGCCGTTCAAAAGTTATTAACGATCAAATATAAAGTATCATTTTCGAGCACTCCTCATTTTTTCGAAAATATTCGAAATTTGTTGTACACAATCTTATTTGTACACACAACACCTATTATTATACCAACTTACATTTAAATCCCTCAACAATTAAAAAAAGTTATTGGAAAAAACAATTTTTATATATCTAAACCTTCCCCGTGAATCAACCTAACCAATCATGAAAACCGGAACAAAATCCGTTCAGTAGTTACGGCAAAAAGCTTTCTAAAGTTATAAACGTCGCATGAAAAAAAATCCGAGGAGGCAATAAGCTCCCGTTCTTCTGAAGAATTCAATCTCTGAATTTTTACGAGAAAGGTGGGAAGGGAATGTTATATCACATGATAAATGCCGCATCATATTTGCAAAACGTGTGTTATGTCTCCCTTTAAGACTTTCCTATAGCAATGAAATTATTTTGTTACGAATTGAGATAATCAAAGAACTGTAAAATTCTATTCGGTGACAAGTTTGATTTTTGGTCAGTTTTATACCCTTTTTTGAATTTTCCACGTATAGTCTAAAATAAGTTCATCATGAATTAATATCGCTTAATATGCATTTCTAGATTTATTTGTACCTTAAAGACACTAAGTTCTGCATACAACTGTTCACGTATAGTACAAAAACCATCATCGAGCACTTATCGACATTAGTTAATTTACAAATGGAAATAGTTTTAAAATAACTCAGGCGTATGGTACATTTGATTTTATTCACAAATGAATTGTAACCCAAATATAAAGCGATAATCGTCTGCACGTATAAATCAATAAATGATGCTATGGATCTAGTTTTTTAATCACGCTAAGTAGCTGTATGTATCCTTTTGACCTTCCATTCTTTCTAGGTATTCCTTTTCTATGAGTATGTCGATACATTTCTGAAAATAGAATATAATCAATCATCGATTTCACTATGCCAATTAGTTACCTTAATAACCGGAACTTTAGGCTTAAATCTGGTGGACAGCTGGTTCAAAACCTCACCAACCAGCTGAGTGTGGTTAAGCATTTTGCGCATTTTCATAATACGAACTATTGCAGCTTGAATAAGCAATTTTCTGTCCTCCTCAATATGTTTGTGAGTCGCTTCCTGTTCCACTTTTAACTCTGTTTTGAGTGGTATATTTATATTTATTCGAAGCTTTTTGCTGTAAAAAATTAAAATACCCATCAATTAAAACGCCTATAACACAATATTTGAAGAAATACGCAAAATATGGAAGAAAAGGGGTAAAGTTTATTTCGAAGATAGTTACATAAAAATAAATGCACTTAGAACTTTTGTTAGTAATTCTGTGAACATTTTAGTAGTTATGTAATATTGTCGTGATATCAAAATTTGAAACTGTTCCTACTTGAACAATGCAAAAGAAATTGTGACAAAATCGAATTTTAATCCAGATAAAGGTTGCAAGAAAAACCCTTCCAAATTTATCAACACCTGACACATATGCCATAAAATAAATTCATTTGAATCTGTTAAGAACCTTTTTCTATTCATTGCACCGACCAGGTTAATGACATTCCGTAATAACGGCACTTCTATCACCAACATGAGCTAATGAACTTATGAGGTAAGATATACTTTTGTTGCTTCATAGCCGATAATTTTGTATGTATAAAAATCAGTCGATTAATAAAGGTCAAGTGTATTAAGTTCGTTAACACATTGACTGCCGTGTCGGTCACCGTTGACCGCAGGGCTGTATATATTGCAATTCTGGACAATATCAAGAATTCCTATTTATATTGCAATATTTGAGGAGCCAAAAAACGAGATGACCTACACATTATGCTATGATAAAATGCAGTAGTTGAAGGGCGAAGGGGTGTTCACAAATTCAGTTGAAAAGTGAAGGGATATCTCGAGAACTAGATATCAGTACGTGTGTGATCTCAAATGAAAGGAGGGGATAACCTACACACGATGCTGTGATAAAATGTGGTAGTTGCAGGGCAAGGGATGTTCAAAAGCGCAGTTTAAAGGTAGAAGGGGTCATATCTCGGGAAGTAGACAAGATATCGGTACATGTTTGGTTTCAAATGAAAGAAGGAGATGACCTCTACACTATACTACAATAAACTGAAGCACTTGCAGGGCGAGGGGATGTTCAAAAGCGCGATTAACAACTGCGCTTTTGAACACCCACTCGCCCTGCAACTGCTACAATTTATTACAGTATCGTGTGAAGGTCATCTCCTCCTTTCATTTGCGATCACACACACTGTGATAATGAATCTAGTTCTCGAAATATCAGTCCTCATGCCTTTGAATTGCACTTTTTAACCTAGTCCCTAGTGAAATAAGAGAGGAATTATGGTATTGCCGGAAGAGAAAAATGTAAACTTAGAAAATTGACGTATGATTAAAGAAATACAACGTTACAGTTCTATTTGAGTAAAAATTTGAAAGCTTGTTCTTAGAAATTACATTTAGTACAGAATATTTTACTTTTTCAGCAAAAAAATTGAAAATTTGGTGAAATTTTTGTATATTCACAGGAAATATTTCCAATTTTCATTCAAGCATTCGGTTGTCGCTGTCAGTTTTATCAATACATTCACATTTACTCCATGTTTTTACAGTTAATTTCACTTTTATGCATTCAGAGCAATTAATTACATTTCACGCCAACGTCAAAAATAAGTCACTTGCTTCTAAAAGCTTTCCAAGTCACTTTAGCGTGTTGCTGTGAACAGGTTCCTATTGAATCACATCAAAATTTTATCCAATTTTGCAAATATTAGGAAGATTTAAAGTTCTATCTGGCTCTTTCAAATTAACTATCCATCATATCAATACAATTTAGAATTCATTTGGAACTAAATTTTGCTCCAAATTTAGGGAAAATGAATTAAGTAATTTCTCCCGTGGCGAAACAAGTTCTCCATGTCAATGTGCTTGTGCAATGTTGGCATTCACAAAACCTTCTAAACTACAAGCCATGAACTGGCCTTGAGCAAGAATATTGAACTCTTTTTTATGAACGCTTTAAGATAGTAGAAAGTGGTCCTATAAATTCAACGGACCACTTTCTGATATCTTAAACCGTTCATAAAAAACGAGTTC
>QYTT01095165.1:12270-25226 GCA_006980735.1 Dasypogon diadema
GAAAGTGGTCCTATAAATTCAACGGACCACTTTCTGATATCTTAAACCGTTCATAAAAAACGAGTTCAATATTCTTGCTCAAGGCCAGTTCATGGCTTGTAGTTTAGAAGGTTTTGGCATTCATATTACACTTTTACCTGAAGGCAATAATGTGTGACTACAAGAAATTTAATTGGTGTGAACTTTAAACATAATTCTATTCATACAAAACTTTGAAGAAAAAAGGCAAAATTTGTAAGCTACATGAAAACTTTTGATGAAAAAGAGAAAATAGTTTAAGCTGCACACAAATTGGTGTTACCGCTGTTATACTTCTGGAGTTTTGCGTTGTGTTGCCAATATGGCTGATTTCGAAAGTATTGAGTAGTGAAAACTTATTTACAACTAAATTTAGTGAAATAAATCCAACTCTGGTAATGCATAATGTAGCAATAACAATATTTTCAACACGAACTACATGAACCTTGAAAAGTTTCGAACTACACGGGCTCTACTAAGGTTCGTGTAATTCATGTTCAAGATTCAAATTGAAAATTCAATGTGTTGGAAAACAGCGAGAACTTATTCAACATTCAACAACATATATATTTAAAGTTTTTTCTTTTAGCTAATATGGGAAAATAAATTTTAAATATTTGGTTTTTTCTCGTTTAAATAATATAGAAATCTAACTCATGGCATGGAGTTTATAACATAAAGTAGAAAAAACATGAATCTTTGTAATTTATCCAATAATATTAATATATTACAAAAATGAAACCGTTTTGTAACTAAACTAAAAGCTGTAACTTAATATAGGCCAAGGGTTACTCATTTTCAAATTCTGAGTCCAAGCGACAATCGCCTTCTATAATACGCCATCTGAGTATATCATAGTACAAAATGCTAATATCCTCGGGTATATTCCATAAACTTTTGGAAGGTATCCAGTTTTATCTTATTTATTGGAACCTTTTCAGCAGGATAAGCCTTTTGTGACGGTATTTCAGGAGCAGTATTACTTTTCTGAAGAATAAAAGTAGAAAAGGCAGGGCTTCGCGATGACTTTTCTGGAGTACCTCTACTAGAGGATGCTGCACATGAAGTGTTACCAAATTTATCAAACGCATCATACGGAAGTATAAGCGGTACAGTTGGTTGCGAATATCAGCACTGTTTAGTAATTAGTTCAGTTTATAATATTAATAGAGGTGAGTGAGCTTCAAGCTGAATTTACGGGAAGAAATGGATGTCAACACGAAATATGCCCTTGTGTTACAGAAATATTGAGAAGGCACAAGGAAAAGTAAAATTTTAAAAGAAGTTAAAGATCTTAAAATTAATAAAATCTGCATGAAGATGAAACTTATTTGATCGTACTTACTTTTTGTATCCTAAATAAAGCTCCATAAGAGAATTTGATGTTAAGTTGGCTTCATCGTCAGAGCTTGTTAGAAGTTTAGCTTTTAAAAGTATTTGCAACACTTGAATTAGACTTTCTTGATTAATTCCTGAAAATATTGAATTTGACGAAAAATTGACTTCAATGAAAGTGGTAGCTTATATACCTGTATTGTCACCTAGTTGTTGTACTGTTAAGCTAGTTTGATCATTAAACTGTAGTAAAACTGCCATTTGAAATGTACTAGCCTAAAAATGTAAAAAATATATGTTTTTAAAGATTTCCACTTCCTTTTTGAGGAACATCTTAATTCTTAGAATTTATTTATTTATTTTAAAGTATGCAAGATTCTTTGTGTTGATTGTAACACATTAAGTTTGCAGGGCTTTTTTCTGATCTTTTCGCTTAGCCTACATTTTACTTACCTACATTTAACTTACTCTTATTGTAATTAATGTTAAAGATATATGAAGACACTTTTTAATCTCAAAATATCAAGACTTTCAATTTATAATATTATAATACTCGGTGATCGTCGAGCCCTGAAGGGAAAGTTTTCTGTCGGGTACAGATGGCCGACGTGGCGCTTAACGTGATAAGAATTTTTTGGCTTTATTGTCTTAAATAAGCTCCTATTTATCTTTCTTACATGGTAACAATGATTTTATAAGATAGTGGTAATGTGTGCTATATTCGATTTCGTTTGTTAAAAGTTCAGTACTTTCCAACTTTGATTTACATTTAAATGTTTTTCATAGGTTATATTATAATCACAAAAATTGAATACTTCATAACTTTTATTACAATATATACAATAGAGCTCGAGGCACGGACACACAGGTGATGAGATGTGAAAAAAACAATGAATATAAAAAATTTACATGCATTGCAACTTGAACGTGGTAAGTACTTCATGAAATTTCATGTTGTCACTGCGGGGCTTTCAATTTTAATAAAAATTATTTATGCCATTAATAGCAGAGAATTTTAAAACTTTACATTTATGTTAACCAACTTTATATACTATCTTAAAAATTCCAAGCAAAGAAATTAATATTTTCCAGAGTGGTCACTGGCTTGTAAAGGGCGATGCAGAATTTGGAATCAAAGCTTATCTTATTCAATAACTATGGCTATTCAAAGAGCCAGTTACTGAAAATCCTTAGTAGCTGGAAAGCAAGCGTCAAGGAGGAATATTAGAGTAATTATCTTGGCCAAAGAGAGGCAAAAAAATGTATAATCTATTCCCAACAGAAGACACATTTGTTCGTCTCACTCAATAAGGTTTAGATAAAGATGAGTTGTGTCCGTTAAAGGAAGCTGATGTGTTCGCCTTGTGCCTCCCAGCGAATTTATTATTGTCGCGAGTGCGATTGTTTTTCCAAAAGTTCTGTGGCCACCAAGAAGTTCTAGCTAGCCCTTTTTAAAATTTGCGCAGCCGCGGTAAGCTTTTGCTTTTCCCTATATGCTCCCACATTACCTTTTTCATCAATTTTTTTCTTTTTAGATGAAAGTACCTAACGGTTACCTCTAGTTAGGCGCCGGCATAATGTGATGGAAACACACTAGCGCCAGTTTGTGCTCGCATCTCCACAATTTAGGTGAGTCCGGGGTGGTTGCGCTCGACATCTCAAGGCCTTTCACAAAGCACTCTGCTCTTTTAGCCAAACTCCCAGTATTTGGTTTGGACCACTCTCTTCTCACCTGGATTGGAAGTTCCCTTTCTGACCTTTCCATCTGTGTTACTTTGAACGGTATCGCCTCCAACTCTTATAATATCAATGCCGGTGTACCACCACTCTTTTTCTATTTTTCATTAATGAGCTCTTATCTCTCACTTCTAATCTAATCCACAGCTTTGCTGACGACAGCACCCTTGATTAGCGCTTACCTACAAGACTCATATTAGACCCAGACTTGAATTTAATTCACACATTTAGGCAAGGGCAGGATGCACTGCATTGTCTGCGTTGGATAGAGTCTAAAAGACGGTTTTCAAGCTTATTGGCGACGAGACGATTACGTCTATAATCCATTCTCTGGAGCACAAGCGTAATGTTGCATGCCTTACGCTCTTTTATCGATACTGCTCCAATGAAATCGCTGGGATGATTTCCCGTAGATCAATCCATGTACGAGATACCCGCGCATTGAGCCGTCTTCATCCTTTCGTCGTTGATACACGACTGAGCAAAACAGTGAAATTCCGCGAATCATTCTTGAGTAGTACAATACGAATGTGGAACAGACTATCATCTTTTGGCTTGCCCCAGGACTACAGGCCGCAGTTGTTCAAGCCGAATGTGCACCGACAATTCACTCGACATCCTAATTCCCTAGCTCCCCTGACTATTTTCCCTTTCTCCAAAGCTGTGCTACAGCATCATAGGGTATCCCCTTAGCTTTGGCTACACCGTAAAAAAAGAAAAAAAGCCATTACTGGTACTCTCATTAGATGCTGTGTATTAAACTATCATATGAAGAAAATGGATCTTGTTAAGGAAGATTAATGCAGATTCTGTATGGAAGAGGTTAAAACTGAGGAACTCCGTGAATGCGGAGTCTTATACCGATCAAAGCTGTCATTTCGGGAAGGCATTTACAGCGGAGATTATTTATGCAGCTGCCACCGAAGAAAGTCATGAACTATATTGATGAGCTCAATCCCGTTAAAGAAAAACTAGCTCTAACCCTAGTGACTTTCCATCTGTAATGACAATTACCATTTAGTAAAGTAAAGGAATTGATATGGTTTAATAATATCATAACGTGTTACATTATTTTAAAGAAAAGCTACATTCCACTAACAGAATTCGGCTATTTGCTTCGCTGTTGCCAATTCCGGCAAACATAAAACTCGTAAAAATTCTAATCGTGTCTTTGTTTATACATTTAGGAAATTAATATATCTTGCGATGGATGTCACTTGCACGGGCACATATCTTGTTTTCTCTTCTCTTTCCTAAGCTCTCCTCTGAAGGTTTATTTCCATTTTAAATTATTATATTTTCCAGAGAGCTATGTTGCTTCCGTAATAAAATATTTTTCTTACGCTCGACAAGACGTTCTAATTTTTTCATACCTCGTTTTAACACATTAATTCGTGAATATTTCTACTTTGTCCGGGCTTCTCGTTTATGGAACTTTCTGCCTCTGATGTCCAGCGTCTTTCTGTGGTTGGGTTTTTCAGGACACGGTAGTTTCAATCCTTGTCAGTTGACAGCATGCCGTAGGTGTGTGCATATAAATTTTGATAATTTGTTTGTTTAACCTGGGTACGGTTGCTTTATTTTAATTTTTTTTAGTTCGTAGCTTTTGTTGTGTTAATATCTAGTTATTTTTTTCTTTCCTTAGTTTTTTTATTGAACTGCTTTTTCACCCTATTTTTACAGTACATGTTATAAAGATTTGTTAACATCCCGTTGTACTTTTTTTGAATAAATTATTAATAATTTTTCATTATTATTATTCACTTGTTCCATGAATTTCGTATTATTATCTATCCTACCGATAGGCACCCAAAAGTTTGAGCTTGAGTATCTTCCGTTAGCATAGATGAGATAGAGGTTCGAGAGGGATATAGGTCGTCAAATAGGATTTCCACTACTGTACCCATATTTGGAAGACGAATTATATTATATATTAAATTTCTAATATCAAATCCATAAAACATGACAAAATATGTACCTATTAGAAATTCGTGTTTTAGTTTCTTTTATTAGCTTTAGTTTCCTATAAATCTTCGCAGCGTGTATTTTGTTTAAAAAAAGGGCATATTATTAGTAATTAGGAGATCCCTGTGCAATTGCACAAATTGAAGATATATGAGTGACATAACGTTTTTATATGTTCCCTCAATTTGCACCTTAAATTTCAAAGCGCGTTTTTTTCAGAGGTGTCTCCTGTAGGCCTAATCCTCCCATGCAAGCAAGCAGTAAAAAGACACCTGCAAAATATTTTACCATGCAGAATAATGAAAAAAGTTCCAATAAATCCATGTATTGCATACTTATCGGTGGCAAACACGGAACTTAACACCAAAGTTACCCAGGTACCCCAAAGTAATGAACACAACCCCGAACTGATGCGGATCAGTGTTGCCATTATAAATTTTAAATAAAAGCTCGATGAAACCCCATATAAAAAAAAGTGGCTGAAATACGGAACCGGGAGCTTTCTTTGTATAATTAATATATAGATATCAGCAAAAACTAGCGATTTCGTCAATACGTCATGACGCCGACTTTACCACACAAATAAGAGATCCAACAATTCACTCCGTACATTGCAATTTTCCAGAATAATCATATGATGATATATGAAGACAAATGAGGGCTGTTTGAAAATTTTTAAATTTTCACTTCTTGGGCAGTTGAAAATCAAAAATTGGATTTATGTTCGTCCGTTTTCACATTGAAATTGCAGACATTGCGTTTAAAAACAAATAATGTGAATTTTAAGAATGAACTTTTCAAATTGCATTTTTAAATTCGCTTTCTTTTATAAATTCCAAGAACTTGTTAATGCAAATTTTCTGCTAAATTGTACCAGCTATCATAATTTACGTTGCAGCCGTCGAAATTTATTATGACTAATATAATACTTACTTGTAGTGTATATCGATTTTTAAAACAATTTGTAACTAATTCTCCTTTACACATATTATAGAGCCAATTTAATTTTCTGCCTGAGTGTAAAGCAGCATAGAAGTTATTAAATCTCTGTACAGATCTCTCCAACTAAAACACAATTTATGAATGATAATTAGAATTTGAAAGGTGCCGTTTTACCTCAGATGGCAGTGAAAATGTGAAACTCTGATTAAATGGCCAAGATCCACTTGAGAGTACTTGGATACTGAAATCTATTTCTATTGGGGTGTTTGTTGATTTTAAGTGCTCTCTAAACTTCTCATTAAGATCTTTAGAAACACCAATATCCTGTAAAGTACGCATACTCACAAAAACAAAAAATAAATAAATAAATAAGAATTTACCTGAAACATCCTTTGCAATTTTATTGTATACTCATATCCACAAGCTTGTTTCAATTTTGAAATCATTGAAGCTTCTGCATCATCACTTGCAGAGGTGTGATGTACTAATCTCTTTGCCAACATTTTGCTATAAAATTTCTGAAAGACGTCCTTGTCTTCGATGTACTTAAACACAACCATCTGTAAAATCATTAGTTTTGGAAAATGTAAGACAAATATTGAATATTTTAAACATGTATTACTTTTGTATATGTTTAACTTAAATTATAATACAATAAGCAGAGATCATTAGTAGGGATTTATACGCATTATGGTTTTTATACAACTTTCAGTAAACTTATACCACAAGTGTTAAACCGATTTAAGAACCTGTCACAAATTCAAATTCGGGTTTATCGTATAAATGGCTGTGTTATTTCGGTATAACCCCCAATTCATTTGGTCTCAAACCCAATTTCGATGCTGCCCATTTATACCATAAATATAAACCGGTTTATGAATAATAGCAGTTGAGAAGCTTTCTAAAATGCTTTCATCCACTAAGTGCTTCGATGATTAAATTGAATTGCTGTGATCGAAACGCCAAAATTTCGTTATTTCATCGAGAAGGAAAATTTTCTGTAAATTTAATTTCTGAAGTAACAAAATAAAATGTAAAAATATCTTTAAGTTAGAATACTAGACAGTAAAACGTTTAATTGCTGAAACAAGTGATTTCAGCAAACAACTTGTAAAAGTGTCAAATAACTTGTAAAAGTGGAAAAAATTAAATGTAGTATAAAAATTAAAAATGAGGGGATAAATAACTGTTAAACATGTGTGCTAAATAAGCAGAGCAAGCAAAGTATTAAAGGCTAGCCAAAAACGACCACGAAAAGTTTATACATATACTTATTCGAATTTATGCGTTTATTCTAATGGAAGTACATAAACTTGCAGAATCACGTTATTTCATGCGTTCATTGACGAGATTGCACGCTTAAAGGTATTCACTTATATTTTGAAATCTAAAAATCAAGCTACAGATTACTTTAAATATTTACAATAAATAAAACAAGTGAAAACATTAAAATTTTACATTCAGATAACGGCCTAAAATATTGTAATAAGAAGTTCGAAGTTATTTTGAAGGTTGGGGATCAGCAATATTGGTGAGTTAGGAACCATTTCATCTGAAGCACATATAAATAATCTTGCATTCAAATTTGTGAGATCTGCAGAAGATCGAGTTCTAAATTCGAACGGCAAGAAATTCTTAAAATTATGCACTTAATACCTTGATCAAAGAATCTGCTTTGGCTGATGTGAAAAGTGGGAAAAGGACAATTTTTAAAAATGTTTGGTTTGACAATGAGTGTCACAGAGCCCGCAAAATATCCTTCAAGCTTGTACGGATTTATAGACATTCCAATCAGGATTCCGCCAGGGTCGACCATCTTCAGGCAAATAAATATTATAAAGGACTATGTGAGAAGAAAAATCAGCTTTATTATCACTCCATAGGAGACAGCTTATTAGAAATAAAAGATAAGAAGAACTTGTGGGCTTTATCTCGTGAATTTAAAAGGTCAAATTTGAAACGGGTACAGATATTTCAAATCCGGTTTTTAAAATATATTTTTTGAGATATGCCAAAGATAATAAAGCCCCGGGCGCAGATCGCATTACGTATGAATTTTTCAAAAACGCTCCCGAAAAATTCTTGGTCAAGTTGACGCAGGTTTTTAATACGATATACAATAGCGGTGAATTCACACCGTTCACGTCACAATTTTAAATCAACAATCGTTTCCAGTTTATAAGAAGGATAACTCAAACTGTGTCTCGAATTACGGGGGTATAGAGTTCATGGATTGTATAATGAAACTGGCTGGGTTTGGAAAGGGTTATTCTGTGTTTTATGCAGAAGGGAAGAAAAAAGTTTTCTGCTTGTTCATAACTTCAAAGCTGCCTTCGACACTATCAACAGAAACGCATTGCTATACAAGTTATCTGTCTCGGGCGTATCAACAAAGATCCCACAGGCGTTCAAGAGCCTTTACCCAGATACAGAGACACACACCTTCTCGGGTGTTAAGCAAAGCTGTCTAGCGAGTCCTTTATTATTCTCACTGTTCCTTAACGATCTGCTCGGTTTCCTAGGGAGAGGCACTCACATCGGAAACTGTAATGTCCGCCTCCTACTCTATGTGGATGATCTAGTACTATTTGCGGACATGCGGATGTTTTACAGATAATCATCAAAGCCTTAGCCTTAGCAAGTTATTGTGATTTCTGCGGACTTGTAGTCAGCTTGGCGAAGTCCCATAATCTTGGATTTTTCAAAAAGGGGGTAGAAGAATAACCACTGAGAACAAATTTTTATATAAGGGTTCCCTTATAGAAGTCCGTTACATTTATCTCGGGGTAGTACTGTCACTCAAGCTGAGTTTTAAGCCTCACATGCAAGAAAGGTGATCCCTGGCTGTTAACAGCATGAATTCGGTGTGGAGTAAATTCATAAAAAATAAGACGAGATTCTCATTTAAATTCAACTTATTTCAGAGCATCATGAAAGCAATTTGCTATGCATCGCAGGTATGGGGCTTTCTATATGACGACCAAATCGAAGTACAAAGAGCTTTTATGAAAATAGCTCTAGGCCTCCCGCCACAAACCCCAAACTACATGCTAGACATACACTTTAAATATATAATAAAGGTCATTCAGTTGCCTGATAATAGAGATTGCCAAACTTGTTAGCCCAGAAAGTCATTGATAGAGGATTATTCTGGTTTGAGTATTGGAGTCAGTTATCAAGTAAATATAACATTGGAATCGATTTCAAGTACCTAGCTGCTTTGCTAATGAATTGATAGAAAAAGAGAAGTGCTCCTTGTACAATAAACTCGTTGATGGTGCAAAATTAGGGTTGCGGCACGAATTATATCCATTGCTTAATTATGAGGTGGGTTATAAATACGTAAAGTCCTCTATCAAAACTATCCGATTCATATTTAAGGCTCGGGGGGAGTTTATATACGTTGAATGCCAGCAGCTGGTGAAGAGGTAATATGATAATAACTAAAACTAAGACGTTATTGATTTATATAGCTGCAGAGTAACCTTAAACAATACAAATACAATAAATCGATGATTGGAACGCGGTATAATAATGGGCAAATGTATGTTTGATGCCAAATGAATAAAGTTTTTACATGTAGCTGAATCTTGCAATCCTAAAAATGGAAACAGAGTATTCTGAATTTAAACTGTCTAACTATCACGGTTCATGAGATACAGCCTGGTGACAGACGGCCGGACGGACAGTGGAGTCTTAGTAATAGGGTCCCGTTTTACCCTTTGGGTACGGAACCCTAAAAAAGAAAAAAACAGAAAAAACAGAGAAAAAATATTAATTTATCCATTTCGTCCATTTTAGTGGTATCCTTTTTAATTTTTCTAGTAAGTAGTAGAGAGTTTTGGAACCTCACAAGCATTAAATATATAATAAAATGAATTCCCCAAAAATGTCCCCATTTCGGAACGCTAGGAGCTAATGGGTTAAATATAACCATTCTAATTAAATAAATACATTTATATACTTATTTTAATTCCTCAAGCTTTTATACGGATAGTTATCGTTAACCAATTATGTATGTTATTTATAGGATAAATGAAATTCCAACACATTAGATCTAATTTAATATAATATTATTCAGTTACTTACTACTTGATTTAAAGTATCCTCCAATTCAGCTTCTTCTGGATTTTTACTCGATTTTTTAAGCAGTAAATCACAATATTTAGCCAAAAGTTCAGGACTTTTGCTTGCACTTTTACTAGCTGTTGTAACGGCATTCGAATTAATGAATTTTCCGCAAGCTTTATCTAGTGCGGCAACAAATCCTTTGTCATTATTAAAAGCTGTTAAAACTAAAGCGTTGTATTTCTTATGGACTTCAAGAATAGTCTGAACATAAATTTTCGGATCCTAAAAAAATTAACGTACTTTTTTATTTACATTTGATATTCATTTAAAAGTTACATTCGCTTCTGCTTCACCGAACTTTTCAATAGCAGCCATTCCCTGGTTGTGAATATGTTCTTCTAAAATGGTCCTTAATTCGCCTAATCCTTCCGATATTCTTGCAACTAATGAAAACATCCTACCTAAATCTGAATTCTTATCTGCATTTAGTAAACTCTGTAATAAATTATGAAATAAATAAAAGAGACAAAGCAAATTTATTTAAAGATATACTTGAAATTCAGAACGGAAAATTTCCAAATGTTTTTGAATTAATACTCGTTCGCATGTTTTCGCTAATCTTTCCAGTGTACTCTCATGTAGATATACCTAAAAGTTTAAAAGTTTCTCATCTGCTGATGTAATTATCAATCAATTTTACTTGGACACGTTTTTGTTCCTCATTTAATCGTTGTTCAACTCGTTTCATATATTCCGTCACTGGGTTTTCTCTTAGAAATTCTGCACTCTCCCTGGTATAAAATCTAAAAGCATTATTTTTATATAGAAATCTTATAATTGGGAAAATGTCTCTCATGATATGATGATTGTCGATATAGAAATTTCGTCAATGCGTATTAAATTGTAAAAATGTTATAGAATTGTGAGTAAAATATAATTTCTAATCTCATCAGTTGTTTCTGGGTGCAATTTCGCGCATGTCTTCATTCATTTTAATAAAGTATTTTTTATAAACAAAAACAAAAAATGTGTTAAACTGTAATAGGAATTGTTAAATAAAACACAAACTGTTAATTTATTCATCAATACATCAATATTTTTTTATTCTTTTCCACTTCTCAAAAGCTTCCGAGAACCCACTTATTGGTATAGCCTTGAGAGCTTGGAGATGAATTGGTTTTTATATCTCCAACCAATTTAGAACCGAGTCTTCGGAGCGCTAATTTTAGTCTTGAGAAAAGGAAAAAGTCACACGTTTCAAATGATGTATTTCAAATTGTTTAGCTCATTAGAAACGTTGTAGAGCACCTTTTCAACGACTTCAATTCGATGCCCTTTTTGAAGAAAATTTAACGTTTTTGGAACAAGTCGAGTTGACACACGACTCATTCTCAAAATCTATGCCAAAATAGCAAGCCATTTGATTTAATACAAATTCTTTGATCGTTAGTTCTTGACATTGTAAAAATCGCCAAGAAGCACAAAATACGTTTTACATAAACCACTAATGATCGCAATGACATGAAATTTGCCACAGACGTCACTGACAATTGCAGCACCTAAAAAACTTTATATTATGACCGCGCGATACTTAAATAGCAAAATTTCTATTACTTTTGAGACAAGAGGTATCTACAGATCAGAGATTGAAGACAACGCCATTAGACTAGTTGGTTCTAGAAAAGCTATGTGATAGCCGGCGCTATTGCCATTTTGATATAGGGTGTTTTCAAACGAAAGTGAACCTTGTAGGTTTAATTTAAAATTTATTATGTCAAAAATCGAATTCTTATTTACCACTTTATTACTTTATTACATGAAAATGAGCTATTTTCGAATACTAATTTCCTTTAAATATATAGTTGTTGAAATAAGCTATATGACCATTTCTTACTTAAAACATGTTCCGTCCGTGAGGATTTTATATAATGAATCGACCTCCTCTGATAAATTGAAAACCGTAAAAATCCGCAAATTTATTTAAGACATATTTGATAATTAATTAGACCATTTAAAAATTCATTCTAGTTTTTTAGAATGGGGTGGCATTATATCGAATTTGGATATGAGATTCTTTTACATCTTACGTATTCTTCAGATCTGTCGCCGATAGATTTTCACCTCTATCACAGCCTGGCAACTGCTTCAAAAACAGAGTTTCAAGACGGACATGCAATCGGAAGGTCATTTATATATATGTATATAATTTTCTATGAAAATAAAGTCTTTTGGAAGAAAGAGATACACAACTTAAAAATAAAATTTGGTGAATAAAATTAGTTTCTTTCAAACAGAACTGTCTTTTACATTCCCCCATTAAAAATTGGTCATTTCATATACAAACTACATGATATTTCGTTTCGTGTTCTTGAACATCACTCTAATTCATAGCTAGAAGCAAAACACACAGCTAGCTGAAATTTGGGTTAGTATGCACAAACACAAAGTACCTTCCGAATGATAGGTGAACTGTAAAACAGTCCGATTGTGAGTGATTTCTCAATGCTTTATGTTTTAATATAAAAAATAATTTTAGCGATATGATATTTTTATATGAATCACTGGTTACACTTATGTTGTTTTCTTTGGTGTATTCCACCACTTACGGAATCGTGAGCAGTTTCCCTGGGCTTAACATCATTATTTAATTGATTTGTTGTTATTCCTCATAATCTCATATTGTTTCGAAAGGTGCACCTGTTTGACCAATACATAATAGTGCATAAATTTAATTTTTAAGCCTTTTTTCATTTCTCTGTAATAGCGATTGTAATTTTTTATTGTAGTAGAAGGCCAAAGCGATATTAAATTTTTTATGTTTCTTACTTTTGAGGTCTTTGCCTGAAGACATTACAAGTGTGTTTACACTTGAAGAAGAATTTGTAACT
>QYTT01095165.1:30640-41329 GCA_006980735.1 Dasypogon diadema
GACGACCTGCCGAATCCACAGCTGAAGAATCAGGGGAAAATAGAATAGAAAAGACAAAAAGATGCATTCCAGTAACAAAAGCTAACATGGCTACTACATACGAGAAAATAGCCAAGCTGCATAAAGACGTGGCCGTGAAATTGCACATTCCTGATCTGTTGTAAACAAACTCTGACTTGTCTAAGTGCAGAAGAGCATCCACAGTTTATGCAATTGCTGCAAACTAGATTTAGAGGGGATCGCATTCAAACTTATCACAGCTAACCCACCGTCCAACTATAAACAGTTTGAGGAAGTTCTCAGCCGGAATTATCTGCCTCGGAAAACATATACTGAGCTAACAGAGGAATTGATCTTTTCTTTCAAAGTGGGACTAGTTAACTCACAGTTCCTATAGACGCACAAATATAACACGATCAGTGAAGCTGTAACAAGTGCACTAGATATGGGACGTGCACAGGACTATGCACAGAGGTATTACGCCTACAGCTCAAAGAAAGCTCAAAGAAACCTCAAAGAAAAAAAACAGAACCAATCATGTGGCAGCCTCAACGGCGAAAACGACGACATGGAGGGCAGGGGCCCTCAGAGATGAGATGAAACTGAGTTGGTGTTATATTTAAGCGTATGCTACAATTTCGCTGTTGTAGGTTACAGCAAAAATCCTACTCTCCTAAAAAATTGAGTGAAAACATGAAGAAGAAGATAAAGGAGAAGCTATTTAAATTCAGTACTTTGTGGAGAAAGTGAGCGAGCCGGTTGTATGTAGCGCAAGTCTACAAATTTTCTCCTCTTTAGGCGGGTGTTCGATTCTTGCAGGGGGCGCGGAGATTTATCTGTATACCAGTGGTTGACGAGAATTGCAACTGTAAAGCCACTGGGATGATCCATAGTAAAAATTGCATGCCAAAAATTATGGCTTGCTTGCAAGATATGCCAGGTTAAAATTTCCCCTCTTCACTAAATTACCCTCCGCCTTATTCCCTGATCTTAGGCAAAAGGTCTGTATACTTGAAAATCTGGTCGCCAATGTCAAGCGAAGAATTTACTTTGGTGGTAGGGATTTCAAACATACGTTTTTCTGACTGTTTCCTGCAGCATTTTGCATGCCCCATGATTTCATTTGATTAATTGTCCCTGTTATCACTTTTTGCTTCATTTGAATGCTTCTTGTTATTGCTATTTCATTACTCTGGATACAATTTAAATGTAATTATCTCCCTATCACTCAGAATGTAACCGAAACACATCACATAATCTCTTTTATATCAGCTGATAGCTGCCATTTCTCTGCCAGATTCCACTCATCCTAAAAAGCAAGTTCAGAAAACTTGCACATCTGGCAAGAGGGGAAACTGATAGTCGGCCAAGCACTAAACTAAAAATGCAATCAGGCATCTAAGGCTATAGTTTGCCTACTTCCACGTATTAATCAGCTCTTCAAATAATTTTATATGACATAATTTCTGATTTGTATTTCTTTGCTAACAAGACGAAATAAGTATACTTCTTAATAAAAGCAAGTTTTGGATTTGCAATTAATTACTTGAAATTGGTTGTTTTTATTTGTTAAGAAGTAATTTTCTGCAATGTAAGTTCTTAACAACTAAAAGTGCGAATAGCAACATGTAACATGCGTTGATAACATGTTGTGATTCTTTAGCATCCAAAATTAGTAGGAAAAAGCACTAATTTCTTGATGCAAAAAATTAAAATTTTTGGCACAGCGATTATTAAACGGTTAATAATATTACATATATTAAAATTGTCTGCGAATCCGTTTGTAGTTTTCTTAAAATTCAGTTGTTTGTTACTCTGTTGCCCACTGTATCCAAAGTGAATGAACTCAAGAATGACATTGTAAATCGACAATCAAATTCCTACGTTAAAATTTAAATGGGCAGATTTCCCCCGCTTCGCAAGCTTTCAGGAGGTATAAGATATATATAAATGGAGAAGTGCCGTTCTTTTTTCTTGTCGTCTCCTGTGTTCTTATCTTCGTGAGAGAACTTTCAGCAAAAGTACTAAAATGACCAAATTTCTTAAATTTCTGTTATTTTTATACTTTACAATGCGACTCCTTTCCCCTACAAATTATGAGAAAAGTATTTGATGATATTGATTCAAGTACTACCGTGGTGAACGCTGCCGTTCAGTACTGACGATATCTAGATTTATAAAGATTGGCAACTACATGAGATATTTAACACCAGTTTTTCACACATAAATGAGAATAAAATCTCCAGAACAAAATCAAATTCATTAAGGCTCTACTGTACTTGAATTCTTAGCTATGCAAACGCTGTATTGGGAATTTCATGTAATTGGCTTTGGAAGATATAAAATTTTTTTTTTTGCATCCGAATTAGCTTACCCATTTGAGCAATGGAGGAATTTTTCTTGTTAAGTTTATTGCTGACAGCTGCTCTGCTACTTGTTGGCTGATGAACGCTAGTACAGTAATTGTAGACGTACCTAAAATGTTAACATTTAAGTTTTTGTTAGTCCACTTTCAGGGGAATATATACGTATAAAGCTCCATGTAACGTGGACGGGAGAGGCTGCGTTCTCTTTGATAAATTTGATTAATGCCCTTTTCAAGGTCAGTCCATATCTAAAAAGATGTTATTAAATTCTACCTAAACGGATTCCTTACAAACCTCTTCCAAGTTAATGTGTTTAAGACCAGTCGATCCGTAGGAACTTTGCCTGGACATTGTAGTAGGTGACTTTCTCAAAAGTTTACAAACCCAGACAGCAGGATACTATTATTATTCCGGCACCTTTAATTACTAAGGTAACAACGGTAGGGTTTGGTGATCCCAAAAAGATACTCCCTAACTTAAATCGTCGCATATAACGTTACAATGCAGGCTTTGTCTCAACGCAAGATGACAAATCTGACAAAAGAAATTTTACCATAGAGCTATGAACTGGACAATGGCATTGAATTTCATTTCTACATTTAATTTAACTCAGGCGATATTTCCCGCAACATTAAAAAATACAATAACTTTTTGACAGCAAGAGAAAACAGCAAACTACAACACCTAGCCTCAGAACTTGCACTGGAAGTGGCACTTGGTATTGGAAATGGGAAAGGAATTAAATTGAAAAGAAAGACATATGGAAGGACGCCATATTAACCAGAGCTGCCACACAAGTAGTTTTTCAGTAGTTTGAAATCTTCGGGGGAGAACAAAGAAGAAGCGGAACAATAGAGCAAATCCCATCCAACTTAGGTAAAGTCGAAAATTTTCTGAATAACTGCGTGTTTGACAGCTTGAGCTAGAAAATTTCCTGCGTTAACCCAAAATGTCGATTTTTACACTCTACAGCGAACCGGATATTCTACGCGTTAGTGGGTTGATTACGTTCCTTCTCCGTTGTATACTCGAAGTCTGAAATTTAGGGCCGATTCCAATCCAAGTCTTCGTCTTCATCTCGTTGTAACAATTTGTGACGCCAGACCGAGACGAACATCAAGCATGCTCGTATCAATTGGCTTGATTTTTGACATTTCGTTTATCTTCATCTTGCTATGTAATTTTTACTGTAATTATTTGAGCACCGTTTTTATTAAATCATAAATATAGGATACAAAAATTTTGCTTTTTGTAGGAAGAACTAATTCAAAAACTCTTTCTTTGGAGATTTTCACTTTTGAAAATTGTACTAAATGTCTGAAAAGAAGTCTGTTAAAATTCGAAAAAATAATAAGAACTTAAGGGTATAGTTATGCAATCTTCCACATCACGCAGGAGGTGTTGTACATTAGGCGCGTTAGCTGTGTATTTTAGATGGCCAGCTTCTCCAATAGACCTATGCACCATCGTCCATCTTAATATTAACCGGTATAAAATACTTCTTAATCCAAATTATCACAGATGAATGCAAAATCTTACGAAAAAGAGAAAAAATCACAAACAAGGAAAAATTGATTTATTAAATCTAAAAATGAGAAAAATTTATTCATGCCCCTTTGGTTATTTGACGGTTTTCCCCACGGCAATGCGTCAAGACCAAAACAATTTTGGAGGCCAGCACAAGCGCAAAATAAATAATATCTGTTAACGTAAAATTAACAAGTTTTCTATGAAAAGTTTAATAACAAACTATAAAATTTCAATGAATTAATAATTAAAAGTTTTATTCTTAGATTGTTACAACACAACACTAATTACTTAGATATTCTGGTTCAAAAACAATCTTCTACACAACCAGTGCACATAATAACATCCTTCGGATTTTCAAAAGTGCGATCACAAACTATGCAATTATTAGCCATTTATAAACACTTTTTTTGCGAGTAATGAAAACATGTCCGATCAATAAGACTGTTAGGCTGTGAACACCACCTCACTATACCCGATATATCAGCAGATTAATCGTTGACTAAACAATCAATTAACTCGGCAGTATGCGGACTCCCTTAGTGCATAACCAGCGCTACCGTTCTGCTACGTAAGTAGTAAACATACTACGTTTTCGAGGACTTTTTGAATTCTACTACTTTGCTACAATAACGCGATTTCTAATGCATTCTTTTTTCGAACACTACATTTGCAAAACTCTTTTTACATTTGAAAAATGCTTTGCGGCAACACTGTATATCACTATCTCAAATTCCAACTCCCTACATTACATTGCATAGGCTCTGAGAAACATTGATGAAAGGTCAGTGAAGTAAGGATGTTTTTCTTCGACATTTCAGCCCCTCTTTCCATTCCTTTTTCATAAAATCGAATAAAGTGTTATGTGCAAACGAGGAGTATCAACTTTCCAAAATTGAAAGAATTTTTAAAATTCGTTTATCAGTTCTAAAAATTACCTTGAACAAACTCACAAGCTCACAAGTTAAGTCTTCGTTCGAGTGTAACACGTCGTATTTCCGTGAATATTGCCCAGATTTCGTTAACTGTGTAGCCCTTAGTTTTCATTGCAAATGGAGCACGCTAAAAGGTTGGACCAATGAGTTAACTTATATTAGCATGCATCTGGTATTATATAACATTTTAGTATATCCTGGATTATTCGTCTTTAAATAAAATACATCGATTTAACTGATATTCCGCACTGGTGGCCACCACTTCCTTCAAACAGCGCGTCAAGGTTCTACTGTTTATGTACAGAAAACTAATGTTTATTTACTTTATGTCCCCCAGAAGGGGGACAAAAATGTGGGATAATATTTAACGGCTGACATTTTATAATATTGCATGCTCCATCCGTTCGAAAGAACCGACGTGCTCATTAGATTGAAATGTACGTTTGTACCAATTCGATAATCGCAATTGGCGTGATTGTTAATGAACAGGTGTGGATGACCAAATAGATAATTGATATTTCCTCCCTATGAACAAAAATGGCTTTTATAGTAACTTTTCTGCTGTTCCGATATATTATAAATGTGAAAGTCTGTCGGGCCGATATGATCTTCAAATTCAAGCTAATAACGAGTTTTCATTATATAAATATCAGTTCTCTTTATGTAGGATGAGTTTAGTGAAGCATGTTACTATCTTTTCTAGTATTATTAATAATGTCAATGTACGAAGAAGCTAAACTCAATTGTTACAAAGGCTTGAATTATAATGCTGTCATAAAAATTATTATGGTCTAATCAACTTTATCTATCTGAAAACCGTGCTTCTGTCTTGTCTCATTTCTTCCATACTTTTTGTTTGAGAGCGTTTATTACCTCTTAACCAGTTATCCAAATGTATGTCAAGTGATTCATAAGAGTTTGTCCTCATATTAAATGGCGCAGCACCGGGCAAAGAAGCAGGCTTATGTGCATTAAGAACAAGAAAATATTTCTAGATGTTCAACTGTAGCTCTTAGTATTTCGGTTTTCTACTTTTTAAAAACTAGAACACATTTTTATGAAGACATGGTGAAAGTGAAATATTTAGATAAAATTTTTCACAATAACGTAATCAGCAATCTGGGTATCACTTCTTATCATTTCTTTTTATCCATATTCTCCTCTTGTACGTGATCTTCTAGATTAACAGTTAGCATGCTCTCACAGAACGCAGCCAAGGAGGAACAGGTTAGTAAAAGTTTTATTGCCCTACAGTTGTGCAGGAGGCCTCAGTATAAGACCCAAGCTCGTTGTGATTAGATTTGCTAAGTAATCTTGGAGAAGTAAACGATTTTGCTCTGAAATTTTACTGGTGTAAGAAAAGCCGGAAAACGATTCATAATGAAGAAGTTGCTCCTTTATTTATTGCACCTAAGTCTAATTATAAGTGTGTTTGCAGCTAGTATCATCGGTGAGCAATAATTTTAATGAGTTCTATGTACAACGGAAATAATAAACAAAGTGAAGTTTTTTTTCAACTAATTAGTGGTTTCCGGTGTTAAAAACGCTTAGTATACGTTTAGCCTACAAATTTCATCATAAATGTAATATTCTTATAAGTTTGAGAAATACGCACCATTTTAATTGCAGAATGATGTTCTTCATTCCGTCTTCTTATCTTCCTTATATGCAAACTTATTTAAATTTTGAAAATAAAAATATTTATTTATTTTAAACCTTTTATTTAAATGTGGTATATGATTATTTTTATCTTCGCATGAAATAGAATATCTAGTTTTTTCGAAATAAGGGCATCTAAAACTTTTCTACTTTGTAGAGCACTTTGTATCTGTTTTGGTATACAATTAATGAAAACCATCCGCTTGTCAATTAACGATCCGCTTTCATACGTTCATACGCTCTTTTTTTGCACGTTTTAAAAATCTTATGCGTAATTTGACGCTACAAATGTTGTTTAAAAATTACCTGACCTTATTTTTATGACTCCTCTACAATCAACCGATCGTTTCTAATTTACAGCTGTTTTTTTGAGCAACGCAGTTATGAAAGCTCAACGGTTCGAGCCAATGGCATACAGGGTTTATTCTTCTTGTTCGGTTTTTCTCTTTTTAAACAAATCAGTCTAAATATTAGTTTTGCTCACGTTTGTGTTTATTTTAATTCAATTGAACAAAATCAACTTTTAAACATAAAGCTTTCAATAAGCACCATCTATTTTCCCGTAGAAGAATTAAATAAACCAGTAAGCTTATTAACTCTGTAAAATAACCGAGTTAATTTAACTTAGTTAATACATGAAAACTCTATATGCTTACATCATACTACGAAGAAAACTTTTTTAACAATTTATAGAAAACTTCAAAAATTAAATTTACATTTGAAACATAAAATACAGAATCAGCCTTAGACTGATTACTTGATACCCTGATATAAATACCGTTCATCTCATAAAACTCTTCTGTACAAAATTTTAAAGTGGTAGGTTGCTTCCTTTTCGAATTATGTGCAATAATACAAAAATTTAATATGGTGGTCCGACCAATATGAGCAATTTTCATTTTATTGGCTAAGCGTCTCATAAAACTGCTCCATACTAAATTTGGGAGCTATACGTTGTTCCCTTTTTGAATTATAACCAATAATCCAAATCGATTTAAGCATGTCCGTCCGTCCGTCTGTCTGTATACACGATAACACGAGAACGAATTGAGCTAGAAGGCTGAAATTTAGTATATATTACTTTCAGAAAATTTGTAGGTCTAAGTTCGAAAATGGGCCGAATCCCCCCACTCCTTCAATAGGCAGAATTACCTTAAGCACTGAAATCTAAATAAATCATCGTGATCTTTACTAAAATAGATTGTGCACCTACAGGGGAGCTGCGCCTCAACCTACTCGGCTGTTGGCGTGGGTAAACTAAACTTGCCTAATAATTAGGGTATAACTGGTTTTAGATGCTGAGCCATCAAAACTTGCCCTTCAACACTATTCACATTTAAGCTGGTAAAAACTAGAGCTCCCTATTAAACGTTTAAACGTTTTTTAAATAAACGCGTCTCGAAAAACGACTAGTTAGCTAAACGTTTTCTTACAAAACGTTCAAACGTTTTTTGTTACGAAACGCTTTTGCGAAACATTTACTTAGCTAAACGTTTTTTAAAAAATGCGCTTCAGTAAATCAGTAAGTAAAAAATCAGAAGATTTATAATTTAGAATTAGGAAAAGAGGGATGAAATTATAATATTGTAAGGGTTTTTTATTATAGTAAATTATAAGGCTCTGTTTTAACAAACTAAAATTACATTGAGTGAGAAAAATAAAGTGCTATTTCGATTTGGTTATTACGGCGTGTGTGGCGTGAAGAATTATTGTCGAATTTTAAGTGTACATGTGTTTGTTTTGATATAAAAAGACCAGCATATCAACATTTTCTGGCTTTAAGCAATTGCGTTTGGGTGTTCCCTGCGGTAGAGAATGTTCGTTCCGAACTAGCAGACGTTGCTGGTATCGAGAGCCATTGTCTAGCCAAGGAAGCTACCGATGGAAATTCATCCTGTCGAGTTTTCCACCAGTCCAGGGAGTTCATCTCCAAGGGAAGCTGGAGCTCTGTCGTGTACAGTTCGAGTTGCACCTCAACTTTTTTTCGGAATGTATGGGCTTGTTGAACAAGAACTCCAGTGCTGATCTGCGCTCGCTATATGTACCTTCCTCATCTGACGTGGTTGACGGCCGGCTTGCAGCTCCCAAAAGTCCAAGAACACCCTAATGCACTTTGCGGCGGATCTCGGGTAACTCTCCCTCTAGGTCTTTGTACCACGGACCCAAGAAGGAGGCTGTAAGTCTCGCTGACACCTCCGAAAATTTATCCCACGTCAATAGTCTGAATCGTTCTTCGCACTGGCTAGAGGCAATACTTTTAACTTCCTTAAAGCATTTTGAAGTGGATAAAGGTAAATTATAATTTTAATACCCAAGTAATCCCAACAGTTTAAAAATAGGCGAAATCTGCATAAAAAACAGCTACATATTTTGTAAGAAAACGTTTCGATTAGTAATAAACGTTTCGCAAACACGTTTTGTAACAAAAACACGTTCCTTAACAAAAAACATTTAAACGTTTTGTAAGAAATCGTTTATCTCATTAAACGTTTTTCAAGGGTGCGTTTAAAACGTTTAATCGAAAACGTTTAAACGGAAAAACGTTTTAGACCTGGAGCCCTAGTAAAAACGTACGTTGTAGAAAATTATTTCCTAACCAGCAACCTCTCGATTCGGTCCGATTGGATTCCAGTTCCACGCGCTGTCTTTTTTCGTACTAAATTTAATCTAATTCGTCATTATTAAATGGTTTAAATTTACCATCAGTTGAATTTTCAATTTTCTCGATGCTAATAAATGTTTCAGAAAATAATTTTAACTAACTTCGGTTGATTAAAATTAAAAATGTTTCCTTTTTATTAAAAGTTTGAATTAAAAAGTTCAGCGGCAACTTTAGCATAAAATAATGCGCTGCAACTTATAAAATACAACGATTCGAAAAAGTTAAAAAAAATAATGTGGTATTGGGAAAATTTTTAACGGAATGTTATGAAGCCTCCCCGAGTGTTCGTTTTTAAAGATTGTTGGACTACAGTTGGCAGTTGGGGTTTTTGCTTGTTTCTAATTTTTTAAACAAAATTTTCTTTCTAGATATGATTATTTCTCCAAATTCGAGACAACGTGAAGATTTAAAGAATTGCGCATGCAAAGGAGCATCATGCATTTGTTGTATTGACTTCAATGTCTCTTTCATTGACTTAGGAGGACCAGGTAATTACTATAACCTTTATACAGGGTGTTCCGGTTTCAGAAGTTAATCCTTTATGGGGTGATTCCTTGACTCATTCTTAGAAAAAAATTGTATTTGTTTGTAATTGTTGTCAATCTGCTATACCCACTGAGATATGGCGTCTTAAAGAAATTGCGCGTAGATGTTGTATCCACTCAACGAACATTGCCTTTCAAATATAGAAAATTTTATGTTTTCTTCCAATAAATTTGAGCAAAAATTGCATTTTCCTCGAAAACTTTCCCTATTATTACGATCAATTTGTTACCTCTTAACACATTATTATTATATTAATACGTCTTTTATTATCCGAACGTTGTTGACCGGGGACATATTTATACGCTTTTAGAGAGTGGTACAATTAAATCACGGTGTTAAGTTGTTAGAGCTTAACACGTTGGCCGCCACACTTTGCATAAAAGCTTTCGTGAGAGAATTACGTGTTAAAATGTTTTTGTTCTGAGAGAGCTTTCAAGTGTGCATCACCCGTGATGCACATATGACAACCAACATGTTAACATTGATTGTATTGAACATGCAATATATGATTGTGCTTATGATTAATATTTTGTTCCATTAGGTTCTTATTCTAACCGGCCACACTCTAAAGAAATATTTAAATGCATTAGTAAAACAAGTAAAAAGTGCCACAAACATTTTTTATATTTATTCATACACAAGTGTTTCAATATTGCGGGGCACAGGCGTTTGTTTTTGCAAGAAGAAATAATGTGATAATACGAAAACAATAAAATAATCTCAAAATACCACAGTTTGCCTTTTTTGTCATTAAGTGGGGCAGGTATTAAAATAATCACTTTAAAAAACAAAATATTTACTTCTTTAAGCCGATGTATCTGGAAAAGGGTTCTAAATTTGTATGGAAGATTTGTACGTAATATAATAAGGAATTCATTTATGTAAAAAACTAAATAAAAATAATAAGGAAAATTTTCCAGCAAAATGCAATTTTTGCTCAAATTTATTGGAAGAAAACATAAAATTTTCTATATTTGAAAGGCAATGTTCGTTG
>QYTT01095167.1:0-13902 GCA_006980735.1 Dasypogon diadema
AAATTATAATTATTTATTTTAATTATATTTATTTTAAATTTATTTAAAATTATTAACAATCACTAATTTCCGGTTTTTAAAAATATTAACTGGCCCTACTTATTACCTCTACCGGAATTGGAATCAAGACTCAAACTCTAAAACAAATTTATTTGACATTCAAATATTTTTACATAAACAGGTATCTAGATGCATTTTTATGTTAAGAGTTCAAAGTGTATGTCTCTAAAAACTGTTGTGATGAAATTTTATGAAAAAGCAAAGTGTCCTGAATAAATACATTACTGACAAAATAAATTTAGACACAGAAGATTACACTGCCTGCTAAAATTATTTGGTCACTCTAGTTTTTCTTTTAAAACGTTAAAAATTGAAGAATTTATTTTCTTTTAATAAACAATCTTAAATCCTGTAAATGCAAAATGCCATATTTAAAAATTCGTAATAATTAAAAATCAAAATTAATACGTAGCGAAGAACCGCTACAAAACACAAAAATTTGTCTAGAATCAACCCCAAATACTTGAACTGCGAGACACATTCAATCCGCTGGTCATCAAGAGCAATAGGGTCATTATTATTGGTGTTAAGCTTTAGACATTTAGGTTTATCCACATTTAATTTGAATTTACTCATTTTCAACCACTTATTGACACCCTCTAGGTCAGTTTTAATTTTTTCAATACGGTTATCTAGGTCTTGCCCACTGATATATAACAGCGTATCATCGGCAAATAACGCAACTTCATAAAATCTCATCGTTCTTTTGATATCGTTTATATACAGAACAAACAACAATACTCCCATTAACGTTCCTTGTGGAACGCCTAAATCCACGACCAGTTCATTAGATGTTATATCATTAATTTTTGTTCTTTGCGTCCTACTAGGTAAATATGTTTTATTTATAATTTTTAATAAGACAGGAGCAATAATTTCTATAGAATTCAACATTATTTCATATTGAGTAAACCACTCACTACATAGCCAAAGTTTCACAAGAAGAAGATGTAAGCGATAAATCCCAACGCTCAAAACCATTACAAAGCAACCGTGAATTCTGAAAAAGCCTACATCAAACTTTTTAATGAGAGAAAATATAAAATCCTTGTATAAACCGCAACCGCAAACATTACATCATATAACCTCTGACATATAGTGGAAGCACTGACCCATCAATTCGAGCTTGGACATCAGGAGTCCGCTAAAGGAGAAACCAGAGTCCACATACAGACAAAAAAACAACATTTATGGTGGAGCCCGATACAGAAATGGCGAGGGTTAAATTGAAAGGAAACAAACCTAGCAAGAAACTTGGATACCCCCCCCTCCCCCAGCACAAGCCCCACCATGCTGTCTAGTGATAACCGGATCAGTACGGACCTCACAGCTTCTCTCCCGTCCGCCCACCGACTTTAGACAAACAACTTATGCTCAGCATCATAGTTGCCATCTCCGCAATACTGGCACTCCGGTGAGTCGGCTCAGCCAACTTTATGGTAATTCACTTCGTCGTGTTTCCTGACAGTCCATCGTGCTCTATCATCGCTGTCGCACGTTTCTTGACATCTACTCATCGTATGGGATCTTTCCTCCTTACTAACCTACCTGCGCCCTACCTTAGTTTTTTTTATGCAGATGGCCCTTATTTTCATTGGAAATAAAAGCCAATTGGATTTACTCCTGCAATGATGACTGCCTGCTCCAGACTATGCAATACGCGCTAGCCAACTTGAGGGCGCTCCTCTAGTTCATTTGATCGCCCCATATCTCGGCTCCCTATAACAGCAGTGTAGATTGTGTGGTGTCCATGAGCAGGTGTTGTTTACTTAACTTTAAGCTGTTGGAATTGGCTATAACCCTGCTCAGGAATGCGGCCTGTCTTACCTCCTTTCGCGCTGTACACCGGATCTGTTCCCTAAATGTGACTTTACGAGGGTCGATTTGCCGTTGATGATTCCCCCGTTTTATAGATGAGCAAACTCAAATGTGTGACGAGAATCACAAAAAGGGAAGAAGCTGCTTTTCTAGGAAAATATCAACCTCCTACATAAGAGGTACGAAGCCATATATTTCCAATATATTTCGAATTTGTTTGTGAAATACCGGTTTAACTGCGTTTTTTAGAATAAGTAAAGGCATATACTCACTATATTTTGATTTTTAAGAAATTCCAAAACTGCATGGTGCTCTTCTTCTAATAGGTCTTGTGGTATTACACCAATTGCTTCATTATCATTTAAATTAAAAGGCCTATTCAAGAATAAATGCAAATCCAAGAGATGGGCTTGATCATCTGTTGAAAAAATTGAATACGCCGTTCCAGTCCTTCCAGCTCGTGCACAACGTCCTGATTAAAATTTATGTACAATAAAACGAAAATTCGCAGAAGTGCAATGAATACTTACCAACTCTGTGGACGAATAATTTTGGTTTTCCAGGAAAATGAAGATTTACTACATAATCTAAACTGGGAATGTCAATACCTCGAGCAGCCACATCAGTTACGATAAGCACTGAGACTTTTTTATGGACAAATTTAGCTGTGTTAATTTTGCGTGCTGAGGGATCTAGACTCGAATAAATTGATGTGTTTGAGATTCCTGCCTCCGACAAAATCTATATAAAGGAGATTAGGATGGATTTTTTTTCCTGAAATTCACGTTTTTGCGGTATGTAGGTACTTACATAGGTGAGCAACTCAACATGGTGCTGAGTTCCTGCAAAAACAACAGTCTGGGCGTCCTTTGGTATTACATATTTTAAAAGAACCACCAAGGCAGAGTATCGCTCATCAGGGCGGCAATGAATGAACTTTAAAGCCAATCCCTCAGGCAACTTTGACTCGACATCTAAAAGAATTTTACTTTTAAAATTGAACAAATATTAATTTCCATCATTTACCTAATCGAATAAGAACTGGATCACTCAGTCCTGCTTTTGCGAAATCAACGAGCAGTTTAGGCAAAGTCGCACTGAACATTACCATCTGCTTCGATGAGGGCAGCCTATTCAGTGTATCATTAAGTTGTTCCCCAAAACCCATTTCGAAAAGTCTATCGGCCTCATCAAACACAACATACTCTAAAAAGTTTGCTTACACTCGTTGCAAACACTAAAATGGGGTGCACTTACCAATTGAATTTAATCTGAGGTCCATTTCAACGCACAAATGCAGAAACCTCCCCGGAGTTGCAACAATAACATCTGGACAAGTGTGTATTGCTGAAAACTGTGCGTCCATGGGATCGCCACCAAGCACAAGCACTGTTTTCAAATCTAAAAACTTTCCTAAGTCCTTGATAAATTTATAGGTCTGAATAGCTAACTCCCTTGTGGGTGAGAGTATGAGAGCTCTCGCTCCTTTTGTGGGCTCCCTCCGTTTCAGTTTTTCAAATAATGGTATGAGAAAACAGGCTGTTTTACCTGAGCCAGTTTTAGCCATTGCAACCACATCTCTTCCTTCTAAGATTAGTGGAACTGTCTGAAATTGAATTTATTATCTATGGAACTCATCACAACGGTAAGAAATACTTTTCTTTGAATGGGAGTTGGTATCTTATATCCTCGTTTTGTAATACCCTTAAGAACTGGAAAACTCAATCCCATGGACTGAAATCCTCCACCTTTTTTATTTTTATTCTTATTTTTGTTTTCTGAATCAAATTCACCGTCATTTTTAGAGTCTGCTTCGATTGTGGGAAATCCTGGAAGCTCTTCTACCTTACTACCCCTCTGTAAGTAGGGAATTTCAGAGAAAAATTAATACTTTTCCAAGGCAGCTGGTTTTGTTCTTAATTCAGAATATTAGTGCACTCTTAGAAGATGTTCTTAATATTAAATTTACTTCATTTTTTGCTTTTATTTACCATTTTTAAACAAATCACCGACTGCACGTGTTACAACTATTGACATTAGATGGTTTGACAGTCATCAGCTGTTTTGCAGTATTCTAGTGTTCGCGTAGTTGGAACACTGTCCGGGTGGCGCTACGAACGATAAGCGGGAAGAAAACCGATATGGAAGTTCATAAAATGTTTAATTGGAATGTAAAGTCATAATTAATCATTAATCTTGCATTGTGGAGATTTTGAGATGCAATGGGGAAAGACTTAAAGCGCGGGTATTAGAGACAAAATCTGTGGCCACTGTATAGAGAACACAAGGTATGGTAAAGAGAATAATGACATTTGGTCAATGACGTCACCTCCTCAAAGTTGTATGGAAATTTTAAGTAAATTAGGAATTTAATGAATAGTTAAGCATAATTTTCATTTATTTCTTTGCAGCAATGTTCCCCTGAGCATACTCTAGCATATTTTATTCATGACTAATTTTAGCATTTTTCAGCAATATAATCAAAAATTCCTTAAAATTCATAGAAAACTTTGACGTAGTGACCTCACGTAAACAAAACTGGCGGAACCTGTGCTTGAGCTTTACCTTGTGTTTTGTACACTGTGATCTGTGGCATTGGTCAGTAACAAGGGTCGTAACAGTTATGGAACCTTTTTCAATTGATTCCAAACTATCGGTCATGCTGGAACCTTTTCATATAAATCTGCGAGTATAACTCTGCTAACTACAAATTTATGATTGTAGTTCTGTTCCTTTAATATAAAAATTTGTATTTTTTGAAATTTAATTGTTTCCCTTATAAAAGGAGTGGCTTTAATTAGAGTAATACGCCTTAAAAGGTTGATGGAAATATATGGATGGAACCTTTATATTTCATGATTACAAAATATCTCTTCCTATGGAAGATTTCAAAGAACCTTTACAATTATAAATAAGCAGATTTATCATCGATGAGAATTTTGAAACTGATAATACTAATGCCATAGAAGTGGTCCTTTATCGTATCCAGGATGGGGTAGGTCCCTTACAGGACCAAAAAGAACGACAACCCAAGTTTTTCAAGGCAAGAGTTCTAAAGCAGAGTTATTTTCCGCTTCCTTTTCATTATTTTTAGTCCCGAAAAGCACCTTCCTCATTCGGGGGCAAAAAATGGCAGATGTGAAATTTTCAAGAGAGAAGGAGAATCTTTAAAAAATTGGCGCTATTGAAATTGACAAGTCAATGAATGTAAACTCACGGCAAAGGTTTTGAGAAACATTTTTGGGTAATTTTTCACTACGTTGCAATTTTAGGTGCACTCATAGCAGGGTTATTTTGCACTTCAGGGCTTTTGGCCGGCCCGTTCGTATTTTATTTCGTATTCAATTTTATTTTTTTCTATACCTTTGAATTATGTTATATACAGTATTTCTCTCCCTTCTTTTAAGACGTCGCTCTGACTCGTCTTGAAAATACGCCTTTTAGTAAAGCTCCTTGCCAACTTCCCTAAGAACAGTATATTTGCGATCTACTGCAGACAATTTTTTGGCAATTTGCAGTGAAATGTGGTCTTATTATGACGATACCAAGCCTAAAATCAGTCACTAAAGTCCTATTGTGGATACTTTCAGTAACGCATATGGGACCAACTTTTCAAATGGTCCCTATCAATGCCGCTAAATAAGTTTCATTTCACTGAATTTTGTAATATTTAAATTCAATCTAATGGAAAACTTAAGAAAGTAATTCCCAGGAATTTGGGTATGATACTGAACAAAATTGTTAAGTATGTTAACTGTACTGCTGTACTGATAAGTTCTTAAGGGCCGCTTCCAATGCAAGTCTTCGTCTTCGTCTTCATCTCGTTATAACAATTTGTGCCGTCAGACCGAGACGAGCATCAAGCAAGCTCTTTCCAATTGGTGTGTCTTCTGTCTGTGTTAGAAGGAAAACACATTATTATTATTAGCAGAGTAATCTACAGTTATCCGTCCAATTACAAAGACTCTGATGTGGTATTCAAACTGCTGCATCAAGACTGTGATCCGAACTAGCAAATGGACCGGCAGGTTCAGCGGGTTTGCTCACTCGCGGTGGGTATGGTACTCTGTTCCACAAGGATTTTGTCTGCCCACTGCCCAGTGCTGGGTGACCTAATGGAGCTTGTGGTTGCATATGCCGGCATCACTAGAACATCATTCCATTATTCAAAATTTATCGTTCGGTTTAGGCCATCTTAACCTCTGGCATTTTTAAATTCAAAATTTCCGGGCTTTGCCTGGCGCATTTTTACCTTTTGGACTTTTTTCAAATTATTTAGGAATAGACTACTATACTGTTACATTTTTGCTTTGTTAGAGTCATTGTGTTTATGTTAATTGTTCCTTTAGTCTTTTTTATAATTTCTGTGTGGCATTTTATCTTAGATTTGTATTCAGTTTGGTGTCTTTCTCTTCTATATGTTTTATTATTTATGTGCCTTTTGCTATTCTCTTTGTATCTTTTATATGTTGTTATTTTGTGTCTATATTGTATCTTTTTATATGTACATATATAGGATAATTTGTCTAGTTCCGCGTCTTTTCCTTCGCAGGGGCAAACATTTCAAAAGGTCGGAATATTATTACGACAGCCAGTATTTACACATGGTTAGTTGTATGTAGCAGCCAGTCGAGTTCGTTCATTTGATGCATTAAAATTTTATATTTCACATTCTTCTGAACAGGGTCATTTGTTTAATAATGATAGAGTATTTACTAAAAATATTGTTTTTAAAGAAATCGTTGACCGCTAAAATTTTAAATGCAATATAAAATCTTATTAAATTTCCTGCCGCGACAGGATTTTCAATATCGTTCACATAGAGGGGTGGAACGCAGGCGAGCTAACTTAAAAAAATCGATGGATCATCGCATTTCAGTTTGATATAGGAGTATATTTTTTTTTTAAAGTAGAAATGACTTCGGTTTTGTTTTCTTCTTTCTTAGAATAAGTTTGGTCGAATATCGACAACAGGCGACAGTAGTTATGTTAAAAGTACTAAACTCAATATCGCCGCTTATTAAAACAGCCGCTTTTCATGATCTAATTCGAAAATTTATAACACTTTACAGATATAAAAAAATATGAATCTTGTAAAAAATACAAAAATGTAAGAAATTATTTAACTTCATGATTCTTCCATGTTGAATTTCACTTAAAAATGATACGAAAAGAAATTCTCTAAAAAATTTACGCAGGTACATTTCAAAAGCGAATTAGCTGAAGAGTTACTGGAGACTTCGATTATAATTATCTCTATCCTTTTCCAGCTGCTCTATTCTCTCCTTGTATTCCGCATTTTCTTTTTGAACCACTTGGAATTGTTTGCGCAGATCTTCTAATTGCTTACGGATTAAAAATAATTGGCGGGTAACTTCAGGTAAGCTAAGTACGGGCAATTTCACACATTTCTCTAACGGAGGTTTTGAAGATGCATTTGCTGACGCATTTGTACTACAATTCGTTGAGATTTGCATTGATTGGTCGCTAGTCGTGTTGTGTGTTGCTTTAGTTACATTCGAATTAGTATTCGTCATTGATTTAGGAGTATTTGCTTTAGGTATAATTTCTTCTACATCACTATCTGAACAGACTTCAATATTTGGTGGTAAATCATCATCGTCTTCTGTTTTACGTGAAACCTTTTGGAGACTGATGATTCTGGCAGTTGGCTGAAAGTAGAAATTTCACAATTTCATTTTAATCTATTTATTTGTTAACATACTTGAGGTTTGGTGGCGGATGCTTTGCCTCCATTAGAAACATTTTGTATTTTTGTGATTTTTGTTATTGTTGGCGTCACATTTCCATTTTGCGACCTACAAGTTTTAAATTTAATATAATTTTAAAATTTAAGCTACAAATCGTGGTTAACAAGAATAGTAAATGCATACTTTACTCTTTTTTTATTCTTAATTATTCTTAATTATAAACGTTTTTCACTTAAAAGAAAGAAGTTGATACCCTTTATTGTTATTATTTTCATAGAACTAAAAACTTTGCATAAATTTTTAGAACTTCCAAAAATCCATACACGTTGGTCAAAGATATTTTGGATTTCTTTCATCAAATTGTGCCACATTATACAGCACAAAGCATGCTATTACATAGACCAGCAATGAAGATGTGAAACATGGTTGGCAGTTGGGATGGCATATTAACGTTTGAGGGCGTCTCCAGAAAAAGGGTCCATACATCTGTAAGCTCTTTTCTGATAACATCTTAATCAGTTTGGTTTGAATTTTGAAGAGATCGTATATAGACTACTTAAGATATGGAGGACTGGTTAATATATTTTCCGGAAAAAAAAGTCCATAGACGTTTTTCCGTTTCCTCCAAATCTCCCTGGAGAAACATTATCAATTTTAACCAACCGAAATTAGTTAAAATTGTTCTTTAAAACATTTACTGGAATTGAAAAATATGACTTTTAAGTGATGTTAAAATTTTTAAGCATATTTTTAAACGATCCTAAGGTTTAGAACCGTAGAACCCTAAAATTTCCCTTAGAGAAGTTTTGCTTCATTTTGCAACCTTTGAGCTCCAGTCGGAGAAACCTAATCTTTAATTGGACTTAGGAACTAGCTATTAAGTCGGTTCTAGGGTATTTTGCGAGTGTGGGACTGTAGTTAAACAAGTTGGGACACTGGACTTATATGGGTTCCGTAACATCACAAAATGATATGCAATGATATGATTGATTCCCTGGCAAGAAAGGGCTCTAATAGAAGACTTACGGGGTCTGGAACCGGTTACCTTGCACCAGTTGTATGCCATTTTAGGGACTTCATTCATAAATGGGAGAGGACATATTTAGCGAAGGAGTGAGATAAAATTCCTGAACTGAGGTAGTCTTAACTCCTCCACTTTATAAAACTCAAGCTGGACATTTTCCAAACACATGCTTCTTGTACAAAGCAATAACGAATGAGGGCCGTTTCTGAACTACTGACTGGATTTTGTAGGTTAGGGTGATATCGTTTATATAAAATTGTCCTTACGGACCCCTACTGCAAGTTCCATTTGGTGAAGGATGAGACAGCGGCTCACATTCCTTGCGATCTCGAGGATACTACAGGACTAAAATAAAGAGGTAAAGTGGCTCTACATTTCTTTAGCCTAGCAAAGCTGGAGCGGGGGGTATAAAAGACAAAATATGTGGTAATGCCTTTGAGCTTTTACTCGCCCATGGACAGTGATGCGTAAACAAATCCTATCCTATTCTATCCTAAGTGCACATAGACTGTATTCTTTTCACTAACCGAGTTATAACTGGTTTAAAAGAACGGGTGCAATCTATCGACTGCAGAGTTAATTACCATTCTTAAAATAGACAAGCCCGATGTAAGAAAAGACCATTTTTAACTTCAGATTCATCTTAATGTAAATTTTGCTTTGTTTTAATTGGTATGTTGACAAAAAAACTTCTAAGCTTTATACTTGGCTGCCAAAAAATGCAGCTGTAATGTGCTTGACAATTTGTACCACTCTATTTACACGATTGCGTTGTTATTTTGATATTGCTGCTCTTAATCTACAATTTTTTAAAACTGTCTTTTGTATTTAAATACAAGTCGATAAAATGACTTAAAAGATACATTGAGTCATAGCCGCAAATGAGGAACTCATTTAGCAATAATCGGCCCTATAAATTACAACATAGATCCTGAACCTCAATGACTTCTAGTGAGAATTATGTTGTCAGTAGAATAACCGTGCGCATGGGTAAATGTCGCTGCAATTTGAACCTGGGATTTAATGAATCATGAGCCACCGTATTATTTACTGAGTCAACGATACCGTTCGATAACGTATCAAAAAGAATATGTTGCTGGGAAATAAATACTAGTCACACCAGAAAGGAAATGGGAAAAAGTAGAAGCGAATAATAAAGTATACGGAATTTTATAAAGCGCGTTGTATATAAAGTTGAGGGGAGGTTGAGGGATTACTAAAACGAGCTATTAATTTTCTATCCACTGACACTAATATTCTTAATAGGTTTTAGGTTCATAATTTAATTTTAGGTTCATAAATGCAAAAAGAATCTAGAGAGAAAATTCTCGTCCTCCCGATCATACTGTGCATTGTCCATCTCCACCCACACAATTGTGTACTCGAAGGTGAGTGATAAATCTGAGGTATAAAGATGCGAACACAAATAAATATTTTATTTTTTCTTAAAGAAATTTTTTAAGTAACATTACCCACGCAGTAAAATTCGCAAGAGACAAAAATAAAATAAATATTGTATGCATTCTTTGGAAAGTAAAGCTCATAAGTAAATGCAGTTAAACCTAAATTTCATATACTTACTTTATACTAGCTTGAGCTTTTCTGATGCTATTTGCCATTTCAGTGCCGTACATTTTCTTGAAAATGTCCATCGTAATTATTTTAATATTCTATAAAAAAAACGCAGATGATATTAGATTGAAAAAAAACTACTTTAGTTTTGTTGTTAAAGTACTCACCTTATTTGGTTTTAACGGCATACCTTTGGCTCGTAATAAAATTGGCGCCTTTTTTGAAACCGGAGATTTTTTTATTTCCGTATTTGTTTCGTTATGCTCATTGACATTTGAGGGAGATACGTTTTCTGATTTCATTTTAGTATCATTCAAAATTCGCTTCCCCGCTTCTGATAAAATAAGTTTTCTACCACTTTGTAATGCTGATGTGATTAAAGTATTTTCTGGATCATCTGCCGGTAGCATAGAAATACCGTGGCATTTTAATAGTTCTAACGCTGAGCTATCTAGTTGTCTTGGTTCTAAAATGTATGCCATTTGTTCGAATTTAACCAAATATTTCTAATATTTTACAATTTACCGTCGTCGATGCTTTCAAGTTGAATAATTGGTTCCACATAATCCATGTCTTCATCAATTAAATCATCACTGCTTGGACATGTATCTGTTTTATTTGTGGTGCATTCTTCAGATGTTGGCACATGTCCCATATTATCTTTTTCAGTATCAACTGAATCAAATTCTTCACCTAAATTTGCCATTATGTTGTCATAATTACTTGTACCAGCGATTGATTTTACAGCCTGACTAGTTTCAGTCTGAAAAATAGACAAAGTTTTTGAAAAAAAGTAATGTAATTTATACCAGATGAAACCAAATAATTTATTGAATGTAACAAGAATTTCGTGTGAGGAAATTATGTGTGGCACAAAACGAATGAAAACATTTTGTAATTGAACACTTGGAAAAGCTGCAAGGGTTAAACAGAGTAAAGACTCTGAATACCATTTTGTATTCAAATTGTATTGCTTAACAGGCTCGCTGCTCTCTCTCCTGGTAAAGCATTTTTGAAAGTTTTTATGCAAAGTAGATGTGTGTCTGAGATGAATAAAAGTTTATTTTTCAAAGTGTTCATGTTCTAATTGAAAAATTATTTAGACATTTTTTCGATTCCAATTCAAATTAGTAACAGTGATAAATATATAAAGAAAATGTAGCTAACCGCTACAAACGGATGCGTCTTTTGGCAGCAGGGTACAGAGTTGTCATAAGTTGTTTTTGCTCATCGTAGCAATTAAAATAAACATACACGTGAGCAAAACTGAAACTAAGATATATTGCAAGTAAACAACGACCTTTATGTATATCCGTGTTTGCTTAAAAAGAGGAAAGGAGAAGAAGAAGCAAAACTGAAACTAAGATATATTGCAAGTAAACAACGACCTTTACTTATATCCGGTTTGCTTAAAAAGAGGAAAGGAGAAAAAAACACAAGCTGCATTTTTTTGGCAGCGGAGTACAGAGTTGTCATACATTAACTGGGTTAAATTAACTCGTTTATTTTACGATGTTAATAAGTTCACTGTGTTATTGGTTTTCTACGGGAAAATGGCGCTTATTGAAAGCTTTTGTGTTTAAAACGAAAAAAATAGAAAAATAATTAGCTCTTACTCCATCGGTTTCAACCGTTTCGCCTTTCGCTAAACGGAAAAGCTGAAAAATGTCCAGCCCCCATTGTGTTACTACTAGCATTTTCAGCGGCGTGGAGATTCAATGCCAGCTGAGAGGCTAGCAAAAAAGCTCCAATTGTGTTTCTCGCCTTAAAGGTATGGCGTACACAGTTCGGAATGCTTGTATTTAAAACCGATTTCAATGGGCAAACGGTCTGAGAGGGGGTTTCACCCATGTAGCGCTTTCCAGTCCCAATTCTCCGATTCAAAACATTTACGCATGCATATTATACTGAATACATTAAACTAAGGAAAGGTATAGGGGCGATTTTCTTTACAGATTTGCCTGTCACGCACTTCATGGATACTGTAAAAGCGTATCAGGTATTCTGCTGCAAGCAGATACATGTGAGCATGAACACGAATTGCTGCAATATAATATTTTACACAATTTAGCTAATAAATTTCCTTTTAATATGAATTCACTAGACAAAATATGAATTCATAATACAAAATAAATTTGACAGCATATTTATTACAAAATTAGAATTACTCGAGTTCCAAAGTGCTGAATTCCTCGTGGCTTGCGCTGGCACAGAAGTCTAAATTTCTACTTAGAAAGTGGTTGATACGGAGCCCTGTAATTTGGACCAAAGATACTGTGGGGCGTTATGTTATGTTCAAAATAATCTCTCCCGAAGTGATGCATCGGTCCCAAAGACATTTCCATAGCCAGAAGATCATCTGGAATTCCCCCTTAGTCAATGTGTCAAGCACCGCTTGGGATTCAGATCGAATCTCTTTAACAGTTTCAAAATGTTGACCCTTCAGTTAAAGTTTCATTTTCAGGAGGAGCCAAATCCAGCGAGCAGGGAGGCTGCCGGACAACAGTCATAAAATTTTTTGTCGAAAAAGTTGCGTAACAAGTGCAATATGCATTGGGCACTGTTATGATAGAGCATCTAAGTTTTTCTTGTCAAAGTTCGAACCTGGCATGTTCCATATTCCATATTCATAATTCCGAGCTTATCATAAATATCCTAAATAGTCTGACGACGGTCGTGAAAAATGATTTGTTGAATTCTTTTAACGTTTTCTGGTGTAGCACCCGTTGAAGATCCCCCTGTTCTTCATCGTCTTTTCCCCATTTTTAAACCGAGGGTACCACTTAAAAATCTGTGTTCTGCTCATAGATTGCTCTCCAAAGGTCTCACGAATCATGCCGTAGACTTTAGTCGTAGTTTTCTTGAGGTTAAAACAATATTTAATGCACACACGTTACTTTTTCTTATCATTCATGATAACAGTCGCAGACCGATACAATTCGCACGCTACCTAAACTCGCTGAAGATGCGCAATTAGTAGTATTATTTACCGTTTTTGTTGTACAACGTCAGTTCGGGAGCTTTTGGATTGTACCTCGTATAGCCATATATGACCATGGGATCATTTTTGGCTTGAGTCACCAAGTTTAACCAAAGAGCCTTTGACAGGACCATAAGGCCGATATGGCCTTAACTTTGACGCTTTTGGGTTCGAAATTCCAAATGAAACGCTAGTCAAGAGTCGGTCTCAAGTTGAAAACTGAGTTGGAGCTATGAGAGCTTCTTTCTTCTTGTGAAACGGACGAAGACTGTTGTGTGTAAATAAAGAAATGAGACTGATTTTTCTTAATTCAAAGGAAATTTCAAACCAAAATTGTCCCCTTCAAAATAGTCTCGTCATTTTCAATCCGCACCAAAAGATCAATAACCACTTCTTTTCTGTTGTCCTTTTGTTTCTGAGAAAAGTGTTCTGGAACACCAAAGTACAAATGCAATGCTTAAAGCATTTTTAAAGACGCGTGAAAAATCACTGCTTGAAGAATAAATTCACATCTGCTTTATTTTCCAAAATTAAAGAGCTTAGGCAACACCTTAGAAAAATAAAATAAATAACCGCATTTTTATATAAATTTATGGGATATTTGTTTATTTTTTGTAGTGTAAGTTCATTGGGGTTGGGAACTAAGCTTCCCAACGACAACCAAAAAAGGTAATTAGAGTGTAAAGAAGAGAATATCTTGAAGACAAGTAAACTTATTAGTAATGTATTTCTTCTAA
>QYTT01095167.1:16976-29437 GCA_006980735.1 Dasypogon diadema
CAGAATGATGCACTCCAGAACTCACGCTATTTACCACTTTACCTTTTCAAGGTTTTCTCCCGTAATCTCCTTTCAAATTCGCTTAGAGCACAATATGGCGCGTGGATCTTTATTTGGTTTTGACATTTCCCAGAAAACTTGAATACATCGGCTGGGAATGTGCCGGTTGAGGAAATCACCGCAGTAGTCGCATATTTATCTCCACGGCGGATAGATGTCACCAATAGTTTAGTCGGTTATCGGAAGAAACACATTTTATGAAAACGAAAATTATGCCTTGATTCAATAATATGGAATTAATTTTAAGTTCTTAATTACTAGAGGTAAATGCTTTTATTAATTACTCTTGAGGAACTACATGTTTTTATTTCGGCAGCGAAAATAAGTTACTAATCCCGAATTTCTAAATTTGTAAAATTTCTAAAAATTGAAAATTATTTTTAACACTGTTTTAGAGAGACTCTATAAACACTAATATTTTTCATAGTACTATTGAGATGTTCTTTTTATTCATGTTGTAAACAAAGAAATGTATCCGTCTGAAATGTCTTAAATTATAAATGCGAAACAAACGACCTTTATAATCCTCAGACAAGTGTTGTTTAATACTTTTTATTTGAGCTTTACACAACTAGTTAACGTTTCGGCCCTTAATTTGGAGCCCTCATCAGAACTAAAATAATCACTTTATTTGTAACTTAAACATTTTAAAAAACCTTCAATTCTTACCTAAATGAGTAACTATTATTGTACATTAAAATTTAAAAGCGTGCAAGAAAACTTCACAAAATGTCCATAATATATTAAAATTACTGATCGATAAAAACAACATCTTCGTGTAACAATTTCAAACACAGAACAAAACTATGAGACCAAACCATATCCCGGTACAGTGGAAAATAACTGGTTAATTTCTGAAGGGAAGACCTTGTAGATAACGAATAACTGGCTAAAGACTCAAATATTAACAAATGTATCATTTTGTTTTTAATCTATTCAACAGTGGTGTGTAAATCTCACTTAGCTTAGAAGTGTCTGACTGTAGATTAAAAGTGTTGCTATTAACTTTAATGTGAAGCATTTCTGAAATTAATCGTTTGTTTGTTGTTTGTTTCGCATTTATAATTCTTTTTATTCAGCAGGATTGGCTGATTTAAAAGAAATCCATAAATCAGATGATGTATCAATTTATTTCTAATATGTTAAAAAATGATTAAAGGTACTTCTAAAGAGACTATTTTTATGAAATATTTTACTCTGCACGTAAATTGTTCACTTAACTGTTATACTTAGAACATGAGTTTCTACAGTATGTCATACAAATATCATTCAGAGCTTCGGACAACGCCCAAAGGGGGTCATTCACAACCAACGAATACAACGGGGGCATAGGTCTTATTAACTTATTCTTGGAGGCAGAGCCTGAAAATAACATTAATTACAGACATTTTTTAAGTCAACAAGTTAAAAAGGTTATTATAAAAAAATAAACCCTTCGTTATTCGTTAGTATGTATGGAAATTGTTAATTATTTATTTGTTATTCATAGACACGAATGCCTATGTTCTAATGCTTGCATTTTAACTTATTCACTTTTCAAAATTAAAGGGCGTTTTCATAAACACGCAACCTGTGCAACTGACGTTTACATCATGTTCACAAACGAAATCTAGTACAAATATGCAAAAGCATGTGGTTCGTTAAGAGGGGAAATACATGTAATTTTTTTTGCACCATTCATTAGCTCACAGTCTCAAGATTATCCCTGCGAAGTATTAAAACGATATAAATTGTATCAACTGAGCCACAGTAGTACACAGGCTCAAACTGAGACTTTTACAAGCAAGATGAGGGTATAATGTAAGCTCCTAGAGTAGCCGACTAGTTCCAATCTGCTGTAAGATACTTATACTTTTTTCTTACATTAAACTTCTCGAAACGGTGATTTTGAAATTGGCGTACAATATAACTCAAATAATTTTCATTCCAATCACTTTTCGTAAGCGGGATTTAATAGAGAACTAAATTTTGTTCTATATGAACCTCAAAAAGGAAGAAAAAAGTTCTCATTAAAAATTTTTTAGGGCCCTCCAAACTCAAAAATTAATTGTGGAATTTCGACCTTTTCTCAGCTCGGTTTTAAGTCACAAATTATCCGCTTTTTGTTAGTTTTTTGAGGTTCGTATAGAATAGAAGATATCTAAAAACAAGTCCCGTTCAAAATAAAATAAACATAAATACCTGTTATGTTCCTTAAATAGTACCCTACTTCTAACACTTGTCTTTTCTATTGATTTTGGATTTCTTTTATTGTATTTACTGATAATAATACAAATTTAATTTGTGTTGGCTGTTTATCTATTAAGGTATTTGATTATATTGTAAATGATTAAAGTTGGACCGTTATTCACTTTCCATATGCTAAAAATAGCCTAACTCCAGTCTGAAGTTATTATAATCTGCTAACACAGCGGAAGAAATTTAGTTTTACAGAAACTATTCGCCAACGCACTTTATTGCTTAGTGAGGCAAACCATAATAAGCGCGTTTGCATTAATTATAATAAGCGGAAACGCATTTATGCGATTTGTGTAATTCATCGAAGACCGTAGGTTTAGGAAAAACTTCTATAAAATAAAAATCTCAAAATACTCTTAAAATGCATTCTTTTTTTAAATGTCAAAAATAACTTTTAAAAACACAAATTAAAATTCTTATTTCTGATAATTATTTATAATCCTCACTAAATAAAAGTTAATAATTACTCTTATTTTAAAGACTTTTTGATAAAAGTTATATAAGTTTTAATGTCTGCTTGGAGGTAACTTTTGGTGATTATTCCAATTTCCAGGAGAGCTGTGGTGCTTCGGTTGGACAGCATGTTTCTCACTCATTATACGGTTTGAGCCTCTATGCCCCTCTTTACCTTTGGCGCAGGAAGGGACATTGTCACAGAGGGCGGTTTCCTCTTCCACTATTGTTCTTTCTAATTTGACCAGTATAGTACTGTTATAGTGCACTTTCCTGCCTGATAGGTATGCTCTTGTAGCTGTAGAGGTGTTTTCGCTAGTATTCACTTTCTAATGTGATGGTCTATTCATTTATCCATTGTTTTCAGTATGAAGGGGGATAACTAGGTCTAAAAAGCCTTGTTGCTATTGACGTTAGCTTTTCTATCCCTTACTTTAACAAAGCTGGGAATATGTCACCTCCTCCAGGGAATGTATACGTTTTGAAGGAGCCAACAGCCCATTTTGATTTCCTTCCTGTGTACATAACGTGCAGAGAGACTTTTAATACGATTCGAAGGTATGTAGTCATCCCCACTTTCACCGGATACTTCTTCACTGTCTTCAATTCAGTGTTTCTTTCCGTATGGCAGCGGAACTCTCATCTATAATGATCCGATTGTATTAGAGTGGTCCTTGGAGATTATCTTTTAAAGTCCTGCCGTAGTTGTAGACCTTTTGCTGTTCCAGACTCTGTTGTCTTGGGGAATATCTGGTTCGGGATTTCTTGTTGGTTATTCTTGGTTGTCCTGATAGCTCTGATAGCGACTAATCCAACTATTCACTACCTGTGGAACCACTTGATAGCCGACATTCAAGCTCCGAAATCGTTTAGGGTTAACAGTCGCAATTTGAAATTTTCTTCAATGTGAATTTCTTAAATATTTTTCGGTAACCCGCTGAAATGTGGGTCTTCTGGGCTAAAATGTAACACATAACTTGTCAGTCTTGATAAAAGAAACACTTTTAATATAAGATTTTAACACTTTCAATATAAGACTTTAAGGAGGAGTTACAATGATGCGGCAGCGGTTGAAGCCAAAGCGAACCTTCCAGCAAATCGTGCGGTTGAAGCAAAGATTGCAGCAAACTGAGTTACATTTGTGCTGCGAATCAAATTGTCAAAAGAAAACTTTCGCCCATACTTACGCTCTTTTCTTAATATTTTTATATTTCGGATTGGAACAACTCAAACAATGCAGCGTTTTTCTCCACCTTTTCAATCAAATTTTTTAAACTTAATTTTAAATTTATTTTGCCAATGGCTTCCTAACCTCAAAAAGCACAACACTGAATATAGCTGCGCTGTAAAGTTAAGAATTTGCCAACTTTGAGCTTCAACTTATGCAGCAGTCGTAGCCGCAACTGCCCATTGAAACGGGCTTCAACAATCAAAAGCTTGTATTTAACTTTTGACAGCTCTTGCTTACGCTGCAGCAGCTGCATCATTGTAATCTTTACTTAATTTACCATATAACCACTAAGAGACTCTACAATTTACGTTTAAAATAGTTATAAAATCCTCAATACCTATAGAATGTGTTAAGTGGGGGGTTACCGTACTCTATTCGAGATAGAACTATGGGTATAAGTGAAGGACAAATGAAGAATTATATGAAATCTGCAGGCAACCGAACTCATTATTGTTAAATATCGTAACAAAAAAATTCAACAGACTGAAGTGTTTGGACTCTGGTACCAGTCTGTCCAGGAAGCTGTGTAACTCAGATTTCCGTGATAGCGGGTTGATTGTACGAATTCTGGTACAATGAGGTGGTCAATATTTTAAATGAATAATAGTAAGTATGGAGAAGACTGCTTTATTTCAATCAACCAGATCAGAATCAGATTAGAATATTTAGCATTGAAACGAATTGCTATGCGGATTACAAGAACCAATGGGGGGATTAAAAGAACGTTAAATATTTCTGTATTTTATTTCAGTCATTCTCCCTTGCTTGTAAATGTTCAATTTCTTTACAAAATAAGTAACAAACAATTCACATTTTTCCTCTATAAATTCAAGACATCGGGAAGAAACTTTTCACATTTTTTTTTCATAATTCTCCAATAATTTGGATATGTGTCAACAATTACAATTCTTACTCAATTTACCGAGTGCGGAATAAAATTCCTTCGATTATAAAAAAGACAACGAAAGTATAAATGTTCAACGATTTTATCCAATTACAAAATTGAAACAATAAAAAGACCGAGAATAATTTTAGGCGAATAATTAACGATTTTGCTCACAATTTCTCTAAATACAAAAAATTCGTATAATTGATTTCCTCTACGACTTAAATACACTCCTAAAATAATTCTTACTAGCTACAAGGTGTCCTTAATAAGTTAGTTATTTGCTTCTACACAACTCTATTGGTAATGATTTCTTAGTAGTTTCCTTTTTATTAGTAAATGTTTTCCATTTATCAATTCAAATGTGTTGCGCTTTCAGGCAGTTTCATCTAGTAAAAATAACACACACAAAGGAAATCTCTATGTACTTTATAGAAAAATAATAAATATCTTCTCATATACTTATGCTTTTGCAAGAACACACATCCTAAATACATACTATAACTATACTTTAGGTAAATTTAAAAGGTTCTCTTATGGTAAACCCCTCATGGCATGCTACAGTCTATTGGTTGTTTGTTTCCAACAAATTTTGTGACAATCTTATATTAATCATTTCTCATTTATATAATCTTCCTTATCTCCTAGAAACATAACATTTTTATTTCCAATTTTGGTTATTATCTTTAGTATAAAGCGTACTTTGTCTAAATAGAATAGATCAGCGATGATAATGACGATGGTGATGGAGTATGGGTTGTTCCATACTGGGGGTTTTCATGTTACATGTCCCAAGAAAACAACACTAATGTTCACTAAGCACAATCTTAAAAAATAGGCAAAAAAATCAAAAAAGAAAGAAAAAATCGATCTATACCTTCTTAAATTGTACTATGCCAAATATTTCAGTGAAAGCAGCGATAAAATTTTGTGTTTCTCTTAACAAAAGTTTATTGAGTTTTGAATTTTAATATAAAAAAGAATCAAATGATTTTTTTTTGTTTAGAATTTTGGAAGTAAGTCATAGAGAACATTCTTGAGAATAAATTGTCCAAGAGTACTTTTTTGAAATTTCAGGCAGCCAGTAGACATCCAGCCTTATCATCGTATCCGTTCGGAATGGTAAAAGTTATAATGTTGTTCTAAAGCAACACACTTTAGCAACAGTGAGAATATCTGGCAGTTATTTGGACAATTTGTAATGTTCGTGGAGGGAAAACCAGTTATTAGAAACTAATGGATTATATCCAGTAGCAACAGAGTTAATCTGTTGCAATTTTCGAAAGACATAATAGGGTGAAAAATGGCACGTGTGATCATTATGTTTACACAACTGTCTTCATCATTAACTCGGGTTAAGGAGGTCCCACAATGCCTATAAATTGCTGAAAAGTGGAGAGTTTTCTAGTTTGAATACTGATATCCGTGAAGATGGATCTTACATTTTCATATCTACTTATGATCGCTTATTTCTCTATTGCAAGAGCTTATCCTGCTTGCAAAAATTCCATCCAACTTGCTGTGGAGCGTGAAGATCTAGAGGATCCAACTAAGGCAGATTTAGTTTTCTCCCAGTCTCTTATAACAGTAGAAAATTCATCGAGTAGTTCAAGTGAATCACTGTATACTTTCTGTAGTGGTGTAATAATTAACAAGAACGCTATATTAACGACTGCTGATTGTCTTCAGTCGTACTCGAATTCAACACTAACTTGGGCCTCTCTGGAAGCAGGGCAAGTATTGCTAGCACTGAACGGGAGTAAAGTGCAAACAGTCGATATGAAAAAAAATTTGACTCACGAAAGCCATACTAGAAAACATCTTCATAGCGATGGTTCCAACTTGTTCTATAGTCAAAATAATATTGCAATAATCTCTGTAGACCCTGATATTAAGTTCAATGATCATTTAAACGTAGCCACATTTCTAGAACCAACGACTATTATTACAGAGAAAACTGGTTTTGTTGTCGGATGGTCGCCTGATGTAGACACCTTCGAAATATACAGCATTACAGTTTTATCGAATGAAGCATGCCAAAAATTTTATCCCGATATTGATTTGACGGAGGAGACGATGTGTGGTAAATCTGAGGACACAAAAAATCATAGGAATCCTATAGCTTATAGTGGGGAAGTTGTTACTATTGGTAAAAAGGCGGCCGCATTGCTATCATGCCCGAGTTATAATAATAAACCCATTAAAAATTGTGATCTTACAAAACCTGTGATACTAACAAATATTGGAAAACACCTGGCTTGGATTGAAGAAACTTTGAAAAACAATATTTGTTGAGATTAGTTCCGTGTGGATGTTAAATTTTGTCCTGATTACAATAGTTTCATACATTGTGACAGTAAAAGTGTGAATTTCTAGTATAAAAAATGAAACGAAATGATGTCAATAATTATTTTAACGGTGGTAGTTTTCTTTGAAAAGAATATTAGATAATAGAGAATGTCTTGTATTGTAATTGTAACTCCCCTCTGAAAAATGTAGATTAGAATAACAAAGCAAATTAAAAAACTCATTTATGTTTTTTTTTTACAAATGTTTCTATCAATTGATGATATTGTTACCCATTTGAAGAGAGATATCTTGGATAATCAATGCGATTCGAAAAAAAAATTACGTATGTTGTAATTGTTGGGACGGGATGCATGGAAAGAAGCGATTGAGGTTTAATAATCAAATATTGCACTTTATTATTAAAATATATAAAATTAGCAAGTGAAATAGATTACCGACTATGACAAGCCCACAAAACAAGAAGAAAAAAGTCCATACAAATGAGACTTGGGTCTCACTTTATTTTAACCCTTAACTACTGACAGTGAGTCGGAGAGATTCCGATGAATAATTTTTTTATTAGTCCTTGGATTACATATTTTTGCCGCGTCTGTTTATTTCAGTAGCTTCGTCATTTCCAGTACCCCTCCACATTCCGAGGAAATTAATTCATTTGATTTACTTTATAGTAAAGTTATAATTCTATGTGAGTCTGAGAGATTAGGTGTCAGTTTGAGTGCTACAATATCAAAAAGCCGCTATGGCAAATCCGCGCGACTCAGCAACACTCAGATTTTGCAAATATATGTAATAAGTATGTAATAATTTGAAAATGAGGAGAAAAGTGATTGTAGTGATTATGAGCCAGATGAGAGTTTGCTTATTTGCAGTGATAATGAAACGAGCGGTGAAACAGAAGTAAGTGAAGTACAAGAAGAAGAAAATGAACAATTATCAGGTGAGAGGAATAGAAACTATTATTACGAAAGAAATAGATTTAAATGGAGTAAGACTGAACCTTCAAAGAGAGTACGTACACCCGCACAGAATATAGAATGCCTTCCTAAAACCCGTGTAGAAGGTTCTAAGAGTCCTCTATGTTACTTTCAGAAGTTATTTTCTGAAGACATATACGAGTGTATTGAGTGGACAAATCAGAAAGTGGGAAATTTGTGGTTAAAATGGAAGTGTGTCAATAAACCAGAATTTGCTGATATTGACATTGATGAACTAAAGGCATTTATAGGGCTATATATGGTTTGATATTAAAATCCAACGATGAAGCTGTAAAAAGTCTTTGGGCAACTGATGGCACTGGGTGGAATATATTTAGAGCAGTTATGTCCAAATTAACAGCCCTAAAATTTGAAAACCCAGGCGACAAAGTTGAAAGGAAACAAATTCGTCGTTCTGTAGCTGTAGATGAATTTTTTGAGAAATCTGGAAGAAATACGCAAAACTCGTATTGTCTAGGTAAATGAATTTCCTTTGCAAATTTATAATGAATTAAAAAAACTCATTCTTGTAGCTACTCTAGCAACTGTAGATGAAATGTTGGTTGAATATAAGGGACGATGTGCATTTAAAGTATTTTTTTATGAGTTTCCCTTCTTACCCAGAAAGCGTGGAGCCGAGAAAGATATACCCATCTCCGCATTAAGCGTTCACACATTTCAAGGAAATGTGTTAAGATTAAGCTCCCCGACAAGCATGCAAGACATATAATTGTTAGTAAGGGTTACAAATTGACAGAAAAAAGGAAGGAAAAAAGGAAAATAGTTAGTAATGTTAAAGTTATAACATAAATCATAAGACCAGAAAAATAACACGCTTCAGTACAGTTTTGGGCACATTCAAATCAAAGTGTTCCACCACACAAGTGACTGCCTTACACATGGGATTAATGGGCTCATGCTTACCATAGTTAGTTCTATTCTATTCTATTAATATCTCTCAGGTTGCGGGCATTAGTCCTGAACGACACTCTATCACGTAGCCTCGAAGAGATAAAAATCAGAAATTCTGAGCTTTTTCCGTTCCGCACGGATATGATGATTAGGTTGAATGTTTCTAATTGTTATCTATTGTTATCTGGCTTCTTTTATTATTGATGTCTTCCAGCCGGTATGTCCTTGTACCATTTTTTTTAATTTGCTGTCATTCGTTGGAGATCGGCTCAAAAAGTTCTGGGAATCTTACAGATACAATTTTTTAAATTATTTTTTTAGCCTTGAATATAAGATTTTTGTCTATCTATGCACAATTTACAGCAATTGTTGAGCCTTCTTCTGGAAGAAGATACTTCTTTAAATCGCTTCAACATCCTCAAAATGTGTCCCTTTGAGAGCTAGTTTGATTTTTGGAAACGGAAAGAATCATAGCATCGACCAATTCGTCAAAGTTTTTTGAACACTCAATGCATGTTCTGACATAAACGAGCGTGAAACGAACCTAACGCACAATATTTACCCCGAGCACATTGTGTAAAATCGTGTAAACATAAACACTTCCCTTACTGATATACTAGTCATCTAATCAACGTCGATGTTATTTGCTGTAAGATAAGCGAATACCGTCCATTCTCAAATTGCGAAAACCATTCGAAAATTGTGTTTTGAGTCAAAGAATCGTTTCTGTATGTTTTTCTCCATCATTCTATAGGTTTCGGTTTGCATTTTTACCGCTCAAAAAACAAAACAATAATGAACTGCTGTACGTTGTTCAATTATTAAAATTGTAACAAGCACAAAAATTCGATAAATTTAAACTTTACGCCTACACTGACAACAAACATCTAACCGACCTACGAAGAGTTCAGGATGCTTCACAGTTTATAGTTCAAGTTCCCGGAACTTTTTACCCCAACTGTATATCTTATATTTTTCGATGGTTGTTGTAAAATCTCTGCAGACGTTGTAAGTGCCTTCCTCAAGGCGTTCTAATTTTAATCTAAGGTTATTTATTTGGCTTAATCGACCTAACTAGATTTGAAAACTGTCCAAAAAAGCGAGGAGTAGTTAAAGAATCGAACAGAACGAAGAGCAATATGCGCTTCTAATACACTCAGAAAATGCAAAAGAAGAATCTTCTCAGAGTTTCTGAAAACAATCAGCAATTATCGCAGCAGCCAATCCAGTCGTATCTGATACATTCGAGTATTGTGGCAAAGGTAAGCAAAAGCAGTCTTTAACAGGTTTGCTACCAACGCCGCATATATGCAGGGTCTCAGGAAAGCATTTCTAAAGAAGGTAGCAGCGAACCAGCTAATTCCTTGTGGTTCCCGTACCCCAACAAATGCACGAAACAAAATTAGCCTGGTTCTTGATCCCTGTAAATGAGGTAAAAGAAAAATGATAGCTAAAAGAAATTATTTAGTCTTTTTATATCTGACAAATTGCGGATTATTGAAAAGAAATCGTACCTTCGAGTCGATGACAAGTGACAAACTTGCGCCCATTCGAGAAACTTGGGTCTACTTTCTACTGTAGATGAGCAACTTATTAAGTTTAATGGGCGTTATTAATTAACTATCCTGGGTGCACCGTAATGTTTTTAAAGAGTTGGAAAATGAAAAAGTTTAGAACTTTAGATGCACTAAACTCGACGCAATTCCCCTTGCCATTATTGTTATAAGAGGTCATAAATGAAAAGTAGGAAGATAATGGGGAATAATACGAAGCTCTTCGGCATTGTAAACGTTAGAGATAACACTGTCTAATCAATGAATGGAATCCAAGTGAAAATAAAGTTTATTTTTCAACCTTTCTTTATTAATTGTGAAAAAGTTATGTGTTGTAATATGATGGTAACAAATTTCGTTGAAAGTCGATCTTGTTATCTTTCTTTCTAATTTTTTTTCAGATTTTTGTAGTTATTATTTCGGTAAAATATGGCCTGGGACAAGATTTTTCAGTATTTTTTTGAACATTCTTCTTAAACAAAGTTGAAACAGAAAAACACGAATGTTATATTATTGAGATCTCCATTTCGTCAGCTTTTATTTGACACCCAACACTACGACCTTGTACAAACGTTTTTTTTTTCAATTCGTATTTGATTCTCAAAAATAATCCCAAAATCAGAAATTTAACTTTTAAAACTTCTTGTCTGAAATGGGCCACCACTTTCTATTTTTGACCCCCGACGCAAAAAGAGGGGTGTTATAAGTTTGACGTGTCTGTCTGTCTGTCTGTGGCATCATAGCTCCCGAACGGATGAAGCGATTTCAATTTAGTTTTTTTGTATTAAAGGTGACTTATGTGCTAATCGAGAGTGTTCTTAGCTTCGTTTGATGAGAAAATTGGTGGTGGGAAAATTGGGACATGGAAATCCGATTGTCAAGTGAGAGTATCAATTACTACATCTCAGTCTTTGCAATTCTGTTTTTTACTTTTTAAAGGGAACTTAGGTTTTTGTGTCGGGGGTTTTTTAAATTTTTAGAGATTATTATACTTAGTTTATACGTCAAATACGACAGACAACGAAGTGATTCCATAAGTGTTCCGTTTTGTCAATTTTGATAAGGAACACTAAAAAGTAGTCAGGAATTCAATGCTGGGAGTTTTGCTAAAAAGCAGGATGTAAGACCCTGAAGAAGTTCTTTGAGATGTACACGTCGGTTGTTGGGAGGCTCGGCATTTTCTCATCTTACATAGAAATATCAATGTATCAACCAACGCTGTTAACATCTCATATATGATGGGCCTTAGATCTGGAAAATAGCCCACTGTGATACCACATAACATGGAATCTCACATCAAAGGGTTCTATAAGCAAATAAATAGGGAGAAGTCTAGAACTAGCCACGAGAGTTAGTGAATTTTGCCATTTCACCCAATTCCTTGTCGGCTAGCTACCCCAATGAGCCAAAGAAGTCTTCGCCCAATGTGCTATTACTTCGTTTGGCCAGGCCGGGGTATTCAAAGAGAAGATGGTGAACACTTTTAACCTCTTCTAGTCCATACAGCTTCTGCAGAAGTCGTTGAAAGGAGCATTCATGCGTTCCGCGGGTCTAACAAAAAAGCAGTATCTTGTAATGCGGCCCCTACACGTTACGATCTGCAGTACAACTTGGTTTGACATCTTGTTGGATGTTTTACTACACACGCTCAAGCAATTGATACAATGCGTTGTCCAATTTCACCGTACTCACTACAATCTGCAGTACAACCTCAAGGCCTGCCTTCAAAAAATTAAAACAATTTGATTTTCATCCAGCCGTTGGACGAACTTGAAAACCAGTTGGACAGCAGCCCTACACACGATACGATTACATGTCCAATTCGACCAAGTTGTACAGCAAAT
>QYTT01095167.1:30219-41606 GCA_006980735.1 Dasypogon diadema
ATACGATTACATGTCCAATTCGACCAAGTTGTACAGCAAATCGTAACGTGTATGGGCCGCATTGGGAAGATTTCAAGATTTTTCCTATGCAAAGAAAGGGACAAATTTTTGGCCAAAATCACCCTGAAGTTTCAAAAGTAGTATAATAGCCTGTCAATCGATCTATCTCGCTGATTTTCACGACAGCGCTAAAGCAGACGCGACTGCAAAAAAAGAAGGGAAATATTTTTAAGGTGTTTGTATGGCAAAGAGCTTTACCAATTTTAACAAACGAGGTATCGTTAGATTTGTCTTGATGCCAAGAGTGACAATTTAAATGAAGAATAAAAGAATACGGTGGATTCTACGCGGCCATCGAATGGGGTATCAAATTAAAAGTCAAGACAAGACAAGACAAATTCAAAGAAATATTCATGAAACTAGTACTTCACAGGTTTTCACTTGCAAAATTAAAAGTTTAAAGTTTAAATGTATTTTTTCACAAAAACAGGTTTTTAAAAATCAGTGCCCATCACTACCCAGGGACTAAATTAATTTACGTCAAATTATGCACGGACACTGTGTACGTCATTGAGGAGTTTTTAACGTGGCAAATTTTCTATTTCATTCGTTTTTTTCTGCCTTTTTTATGGCATAAAAATGCCAAATATTGTGTGCGATATGAAATTTTAGTTCAAGAGTTACGAGGGAGGCGAATAAGTTCTCGGTCTGAAGTACTACTACGATTCATCATACTCGCTCGTTGGCAGGGTAACTATTTCCGATATCTTCTTATCAACATTTGGACCGTTTATTTTAACCAGTTAAGCGTGAAATTTAGTTTAAAAAACCCCCCACAGTGCGCGGAATTAAAATCAGGCAATGACGTGTATACACGTCGAAGGCAAAATGGTCCTATTATAAATTTTATGAAAAACGATGAAGATCCAAATTTTTTAAAATAAAAACAATTTATTTCTGAAAAGGTTATTGTTTTTATAAACATAAACATTCTCAAACTATAACAAAATACATTTCGAGTTTTTATAGTTAATGGCAATTTTATATTTATCACGACGAGTATACACGTCGAACGCACCGTAATAGAAATTTGGTTTGACTTGTATACACGTCAAACACACTTAACAGGTTAAAAGTGGTGTAAGTCTAGTTTAGGCGTAGGGAAATTTTTTAGAGAAGAGAAGATTGGGAAATTTTAACCTGACGAATGATGCAATAAGGACTTCGTCAATATAATTGCTCCAAACACTGATACCCAGCAGATAAATCACCGCGCCTTTTGAAGCAATCGAAAACACGCGTCTCAGCCCGCTCAGACACTGGCGTAGGTGAAACAAACAGGCGAGTCGAATATTTAAAGAAGTACCTGAAGTTATGCAAGGATAACTAAGCCGAAGTTTGTTCTTTTATTGTGACCACAGATGAGGTATGGATTTGACGATATGACCTGTAGTTCAAACAGGAGCACATAGAGAGGGTTCAACAGGGTGACACACAACGGAAAAAATTTAAAGTTTAAAAGTCGGCGACCACGGCAATTGCATCGATTTGTTTTTTCTTGAGGGAATTACAATGATTTGTCCCGCAAGTCGTTGTTGAGAACAGGAGGGGCAAAGTCAGCAAAGGCGTCCTAGTTTTGCTAGCTAATGCAACTTCTACTACTTATACTTCCTGTTCAGGAATTTACTGCTTTATTAATATTTCTGAAATATTATCTGTATTTTTGCCCATCTTCAGCATATTTAAAAAAAGTCTAGGGCAAGATTAAAAAGAACAATTTAGAGAGCATTATCTTAACTGGACTTTTACTTGTTTGGAATCTTATAGATTGTTTATAGAACAGGAACAAAAAATAGGAGTGAGTGCAAAATAGGTATGACGAATACGGTCAAATGATCAGCGATTAGTTGCACGAGATTTACGAAATAATCAGTTTAGTAAATAGTACGATTTATTCGTGTCGAGCTTGCTAATGTGCAGAGCTCCAATTCTGATCTAACATAAGGAGTTTAGAAAGAGAATTATGTTTTAGTTTAGCCCCAGAGTGGCCTCTAAGGCCACTAAGAAGTATTCTTGTAAGGTTCTTCTTCTTAATTTGACGGATGTTGGAGTGGTGAAGCGCTGCATAGGAGCGAAAAATTGAGGTGATCGCGGAAAAAACTATCAAGAACATAAGAAATTGAATTTTATAAATTCAGGAAAGAGCAGCCTGTGAAATTGACTGAAACTAAAAGGCAGTTGTGAAATTGTGCCTTGTTATTTAAAGGCAATCTAAAATAGTGAAAAGCTGTTTTTATACAAAATATATTGTTTAAATTAACATAAAAACAAAACGAATAAAAACGTCCCATGACCCACGGTAAGGCCTCTTAGTTACACCGGAAAGTCATTCTAAGGTCAAAGTCGACTTCTTTCAGGTCTGGAAATCATTCTTTTGCCCTTGTTGTTCAAAATAAATGGACTAAACATCAGGGAAACACTTTAATAATATGGTAATCGATACACTACGTTCTCTTAAGAAGATTTTCGCACCTATGCCACATTTTAGAGCCGTCCACCAATGCATGAACAGGATTCAGAGAGTGGTCTTTTTCAAAAGTTAAGTATTGGAACGTACAGACGTATTGGGACCCATGATAATCGCGATTAGTAGTAAATTGAAGATATTGCCATCCCCAGAATGACTCACGATCCAGCATCCAGATTCCCTGAATCTCATATCTAAAAGCAAAAGAAGTAGTGGCAACGTTGTATTTAGCACGTCAAATGAGGTTGAACCAAGAACGTGTACTATGCCGAATGACTTTTAGCTGGTGGAGGCAGATTTTTCACCCAAAAGCTACGTAGACTTTCTTCATTAGAGATTCGATGTTTTTTTCACGTCAATTTGCGATCGAGAACGAGAATGAATTACTTTCCTTCAATTAACGTTGGAAGGATGAAGTCAGGTAGGTTAATAGCTGTAGCAATTTTGGTTTCCCCGGGAATACACTTAGTCTATAATTTCTTGACCAAGCCTTAATCTTTCTTCATTATTTCTCCCTACTGGCACAAGCTCGAATCTAATCCAACCAATCCAATCGTGGTAAAAGACTGGTGTATAGCTTCAGTGAGAACATTATTACAAGCATCATACCTGGAAATTGGTAACGACAAACTTCTTCTTCTTTTTGAATATGGTTAAATCAGATGCAGCCTCGAGGATAGTGACTGACCATTGAAACCTGTCGACTCATAAAAAGAAAAACTTTTACTTGTCTCCGCCTTGGTGACAATTACCATAATTCCATTCCAGGACATGATTCGTTGTACTCGTGACCCAAGAGGTCTATCGCAATCCAGGTGTCCGAACAAGATAGAACTTATAAAGTTTAAATTACTTCCACACAAAGACCACAGGACATCTAAAAGTACGGGTTCATAATATTCAATAAACTGTTGGCGAAAATAAGTAGAAAAATAATTAATTAATTAATTAAGAAACTGAGTAAAAAAATAAAGTAGTGAAATTGTTCTTGCGAAATGAACCCGAATTAAATATCAAAGTTATACAGTAATCAGTGCAGAAATGTTGGGATAGAGCTATCATCGCTGATGTTACAAAATTATCTCTACGAAAGTGTTCAAAGACTATTAAAAACGCTATATACAAAGGAAACTCGTTCTTTTAGTAATTATTGCTTTCTTTAATCAAAAATTAAATTACAAAAAATAAAAAAGAATGAACTAAAGCAAGAACTAAATACTAACGGAAAACTTTGTGTAGTTCTTATTGCTTCTCTTAATGTAATTTCCTAAATGTAAAAACACTTTTCATGTACAGAAGAGTAGAAATGTACAAAAACAAAAAATACCCTGATGGTCACTAAAGAAAGTGTGTCGGTAACGTTTCCAACTACTTTTGGTCTTAAAATTTGTGCGTATTCTGAAACACGCAAGAGCTACACGTGTAAAGAGATAAATTCTTTCAATTGTTTCTTTGTTTTTTGTTTTTTTTTTGTTGGCAAATTTTGAGTAAAAATTCTTATACGAAGCGGCCTTAAAAATACCTTTCTGTCTTCACTGATGGGATTGTTGCGTTTTTTGAACATGATATAAATTGACGAATGGTTGGTCAATGGCGTCTTGTTCAGATTATAAAATTAACGTAAAGCAGCAAGAAAACACTTTCAACTACTTAAAGAAGGGTTGTCTCGCACTCTCAGGATGTTGGATCTTTCACTTTCGATTTACTTGGTTTGTAGCCGAGTGCAGGGCTACTTTGTGATGAGCTATCTGAGTTAAATGGTATCATGGAGTGATGTGTTGGGCTCTGTGTCGGTGTCGAATTAGTACTCTTTGCTTTTCGGAACCAATTTCCGATTTTTCGTCGTCCTAGGGAGCCTGTGTTGTATTCGTAACCTTCTTTGGCTGTTTTTCTAGATTTCTTCGGTAATGTATCACTATATTTCTGGAATTTAGCTGGGGATTCGGGTAATTTTTCAGTCTCATACATGCTACTGAAGTTCTCCGCACTCATTCCCCTGTCCATTGTGCTTGTAGGCGTGTCGTAATCACTGTGGTATTCTCTGTCAGAGAAATTATCATCGTCTTCGCCAACTAGTTCTGAAACAAATAGATTCGAACCGCAGAATTGCCTTTCTACAGCAAGTGTGCTTAAAAATCGTAGTTTTCTACTGGCACTTCTGAAACAAAAGTCTAACCACTTGTCCCGAGATTCACAATATATACGGAGCGCATTTTTCAATGTCATTCCAAATATTTTGCCGTCGGGCAGGTTTAATATTCGACAATTGTCCAAATATATCCGGCCCTTGTAAATGTAGTGGTTTCGTTTCAGAATATCCTTCTTGCAGTAGATTAATTGGTGATCGAAAAGGAATAGTGTGTACGTGTTGTTCCACAAATTCGGTGACACTCGAGTGGCGTCTGTTTGCATAAAGAAGCGTGTACTATGAAATGCTATTGGTGGTCCCTGGAAATTTTCAAAGCTGGCTTGAAAACGAGTGAGGTGTTCGCTATGGCGTTTTCCTATCAAAACGATAAAAACATCTCCTTAGAATAACAAAATTTAATGTGATAGAAATAGCTGCAGCTCACCTTCATTCACTGTCTCGGTGACCTTCTTCATGGCAGCTAAAGCTATTTCTAAAGTTTCTTTGCAGTCTCCTATTTCGTGACTAGAGCAGTTTTCACCTAATCCTGACAATAGTACTTGCCTTGAAGGAGTGTGTTTTACTAGTTCGGCCAGATGCAGTGGATATCGGCATATCCTCTGTATGGGGGCTAACAAGTGAGCAGATAATGGTAGTTCTGGGAGATGTTCTGCAAGCCGACAGCTACAAAGAATACATTTTACTTTCTATCGAGTGGGGAAAAGATTCAAAAAGTACTTTTCCAGAACGCGTTTGGCTTCCTTGCTATTGGAGTAGGTTTCCAGTTCCATTAATGCTCTCGGATATGAGTTGCAGTAATTGGAGTATACCAAAAATCCGGCCTTCTGTTTAAAAATATTTTTCCTTCAGCAAAAGATTTCTTTATTGAAAAAAAAAATCACTTACATGATCCAAAAACACTTGACCAATCCGACGACTCTCAATTCCTTTACGCAATGCGTCCAAAAAGGTCTGTTGAAAACGCCAAATACTTTCAATATTCGAAAAGATCAGGTTCAAACTGTCGGGGGGAAATATATCAACGCGTTTGCGCATTTCTCTTAAATATCTACAAAAAAATGTATAATGAAATTTGTTCTTGTAATGCAGACAGCATAAGGCGTACCCTAAGCAAAGCGAAGACAAAAGTTTCACATAATTTATTTCCGTTTCGAGCAATTCCTTAATGACACTATTCCTAAGACTTTCGCTATGTTGTGGATTCAGTTGACTAGGCGATGAAAGTGTTGTTTTGGCGGAGGCATCTACACTACTGGGTAATATTGTCGTTGTACTATTCATTCTAGTATCACAAGATTCAAGAGTATTTTCGTTTGAGAAATGCCGTCCGTCTTCGGACTCTTGTCCAAGATATGACGGTATGACACGAACAAATTCTTTGGGGAACCAACCCTGTTGGGGTTTAACAACTTTGGCAATAACAGCATCATGCTTTATTCGTCCATACCACCAGGGTCCAATATCTTTCCGAAGTATTTCAATTAGGGCCCCTTTCTCTAGAGCCAACTCTTGTGGCCCCGCCGGTGTAAATGGATATAAGACTTCAGCATATGTGTTTCGATGGCCTGTAAATAAAATGTATACAGCTTTAATATTTATGTTCACTTAACGTTTTTAAAATGACAGAGAGTAGGAGGAAAGCATATAAATATTTGCAAAAAACAAATTTTGTACCTTAGATAGACAAGCAGAGCTATTGAGCAGAGCATGAATTTAACACTTTAAGTGCCATGGGCGGCACATATGATACTGGCGAGCTTTTGCTGAAATAATCACATGTATACTTGAGACTTTTTCTGAAAGCTCGACTTGGCGCTTATAGTGTTAAAACTTAATCTTGAAAATATCGTGCCATCATTTAGTACGTTTAGTTGGATATACAACAAGAAAATGCAACCGACTTACAAGAGAGAGAATAGGAAAGTTAACGTGTATTTCGCATAATTGGAATAGGAGAAAAAAAAATCAATCAAAAAACTACGTCAGAGAAAGAAATCGTAGTTTAACTCTAGGCATTAAAGTCCACGAAAGAGTGTAGGTTTTCATATGAGGAAACATTTATAGTGCCTTCTTATTTCAGAGATTCAGATTAGCTAGGTTAGACTAGTAACAACCTGCCAATTTCCGGTCGGGTGATGAGATTCCTAAGCGAGTGCACTTTCTTGTGCCAATTAATAGCGTGGTTATGGATAATAAAGTCAATTGATTCCCGAAGGATGGATATAAAGTCAAAACACAAGTTTTCCAAGTCAGTTGTTCGAAAATAGAGTCAAAAGGTAGACCCATTTTTGGAATTTCTGCTTCTCGAAGTCCTTGAAAGGCTCTATATCTTTTTGTTTATGTATACAGCTGTATATAGGGTGTCCCAGTGACATATATATATATTCACATATATATTGGGTGTATAACTTGAAAATGAGGGATTTACAAGAGATGGCGTTACTTGTACTGTATCGCATCTGGCCATAAGTCATACGGCATGAAATTTTATTATGTGTCAATTTGCGAAAGTGTAAATAAGGATATTTTTCGAGCTAGAAACATGTCAGCATACGTGCCAAATAAACAGCATTTGCGGGAAGCTTTGCTTTTGTTCTTTAATTGGAAAAAAAGTGCTGCTGAAAGTCATCGATTGCTTACAAAGAATATACTCCATCGATTAAAACTTGCGAATTTTGGTTTCGATGCTTTAAAAGTGGCGATTTTGACACGGAAAACAAGGAACGCCCTCGCCAAGCGAAAAAGTTCGAAAATGAAAATTTGGAGACTCTACTCAGTAAAGACTCGAGTCAAATGAAAGAAAACCTCGCAGAATCATTGGGCGTAACACAAGCAGCAATTTCCAAGCATCTAAAATTACTGGGATTCATCCAAAAGCAAGGAAATTGGGTAAAACATGAATTGAAGCCGAGAGATGTCGAAGGGCGGTTGTGCATGACTGAAATGCTGCTTGAGCGCCATAAAAGGAAGTCATTTTTGCACCGAATTGTTACTGGCGACGAAAAATGGATTCATTACAACCCAAAGCGTAGGAAATCGTATGTGAAGCCCGGCCAACCAGCAACATCAAAGTTGAATATTCATGGCGCCAAGGTAATGGTCTGTATTTGGCGGGATCAAAAGGGTGTCATCCATTATGAGCTGCTAAAACCTGGTGAAACTATTACGGCAGAGCTCTACAGACAACAACTGATTCGTTTGAAGAGGGCAGTGAACGAAAAAAGGCCAGAATATGCGACCAGTTATAAGGCCGTAATTTTCCATGATGACAACGCTAGGCCTCATATTGCTACACCGGTTAAAAACTTTTTGGAGAATAGTGGATGGGAAGTTTTGCCTCACCCGCCATATTCAGCAGACCTTGCCCCTTTGGACTACTACTTGTTTCGGTCATTGCAAAATGCCCTTACTGGTGTTAAGTCCTCAGTCAGCCAAAAGTACATCACCCGGACCTATATGGAAGTTGCCTGCTTGCACTATTGCAATTGTTATTTTGCAATTGCAATATTTGCAATGCTCATCAGCAATTGCTGAAATTATCGATCGTCATCAAGAGGTCAACGGCCAGGCACCAGAGGTGGCATCAGGGGTCTGAGGACAGAAGAACGGGCAGTATTGTGGACAACCCCAAACCAGATAAACGCGCGGGCAAAAGCATTTATTTAATATCGTTTATTTTAACAGTTGTACTTTGAAATAATATAATAATAAAATAAAGCATGAAACTCTAAGTTTTTTTTGTCTTTAAGTGTACTCCAAACTATTTTCCAATTTACAGTGAACAAACATTATTTGGTCCTTCGAGTCCTTAAAGATAATACGCTTTTCTTCAGTTGAAAATGTCAAAAATTGGCTTGATTCGTTCCTAGCTTGAAAAGATAAGCAGTTTTTTTGGCAAGGAATCCATAAATTGTCTGAAAAGTGGGGAAATGTCATAGCTGCCGATGCAGCTAAACTTGGCCGATATTTTTGAGGATAATTTTCAGGGGCAAATGTTTGCATTTAAATTCCACAGGAGGATGGATTTTTTGGTCATAAGTTTTTGAACGACTCGTTTTGGTTTGGTTGAAGAAGTTTCGAACAGCAGCAATATTAAGTTTTCTGCATTGCTTACAGTTAAGGTAATATATGAAAATTGGATTATAATGAAAATTGATTCTGAGCATCAAATTCCACTTTGTTTCAATTTTATTGATTACTCAAATACAACAAACCTGAGAATTATCGCGAAATTCTGCGAAATTGAAAGCGTTATTGAGTGGAGTTGAAAATTGTTTTGATTGCCATCGGCATTATAATCTCTTTCGTAACAGCAATCAAATTTCTAAAATAAGAAAGTTTTAATAAGGCACACTGCACACTATCAAAAGGGTAAGTGCTTATTATCGTTTCATATAAGGCCACAATTTTCCGTGTAGACCACAAACGGAATCTTGATTCCCACAGTGGTAATTAAAAACCGAATTTCACTGATGGTACTTCACACACGAACGAGCTCTATTAACCGTTCAAACAATTTACGCGGCACAAGGTTAATTGAGTTTGACCTTCTTTCCCGCGGCACATATGGTTACCTCTGCAATGCACCATTTAAATACAATCAAAATGCGTCGGCCTTATATGCATAAATTAATTGCACTGTTTACGTGCACTCACCTTCGTGAAGATCTGGGTGAGAAGAAACACTATCCGTATCGCTTTCGTCTAGATCTGTAATAATGAGTAGAATGTGAGGTGAATTCAAATGCACACGGGAATCTTCTTGGTGTAATAATTTTACCTGCTCTTGCCATTCTATCAAGTCCGGAGGGCTGACTTAGAGACCTTGTGGGTAGTGGAGTTACTGCCAGTTTGCTTTCATAGCTTTCGACTTTCTTCAAAGCTTTAGCCTTCGCTGTTAGATTGGATGTCATGCAATTTGCTATTTTGGCCGAATTTGTACGTCTCACACGAATCCCGATTAAAGATGGTGATGTTTCCTATTACAACAATATTTGCTTTAGAAACACACGAAGTTTAATTCCAAGAAAATTTTCTCATCTATACTTACGATACTCTCGGGTGCGTCTTGATTGTAGATTTCTTCATTTTCCAGTTCGATTTGAATGCCGGAATCGCCACTGTTGCACTTGTCCCTTCTATTGTACTTGGCTTTCCGGCGTTCCTTACTGGATCGCCAGATTAAAGGTCCAAAGCGATACTTGCCCGATTCTATTTCGGAAACACTTGTTTGTGGTGTGATTTGTTTTCCAGTATTTTTAAATTGTGAAAATGTCTTTTTGAATTTTTGCAATACTCCTGCGTAATTTTGGCTGAATGTATATGGATCTTCAGATGTTTCTGTTCCTGGTGGATTGCATCTGTTTTGGGTTTTTTGGACTATTTCTGAAGGATTCTCTGAGAGTGATGGGCTTGATACAGCTCGAATTTGGTTAGACTGAAATTGTAATAAAAAGTTTGGTTAGAACAGATATCTGGAGTAGTGGATAACAATTTTTATTTCATTTAGTTATAGCTTAAGAGCGTTTTTTTAGGGAAAAAGTTCGATTCATATATTTTCCATGGCATGCCCGATGTGATGCACATCAAAAGTTTAATTTTAATACCAGGAATTTTGCTGGCATAAATATTTATGTCATTAAAGGTATTCCAAACGCACTAAATTTACCTCATTCCATTATTCATAGATACTTATAATCATGCAGTATAGCAAACAAAAACTCTTGCTCCAATATGTAGTGTAAGCGATCTCAATCTCTAGGCTGTGCAAACGATATTGAAATTGCTTGTTTCTGTTATATAACAATCGCTTAACACAACGTACATATGTGTTGGTGGTATGTCTATTGATGTCAGGATAACGCTTTAGATTATGTATCAGAACTTATGTCCGGTTGGAAAAATAAGAACTTTTTGACAAAAAATGATAAGTTCTTACTCATCCTGAATGCAATAGATATTCATATCCAGATTATGAAAATTTTTCGTCCTCTGCTGGTAGTCGAGTTTTTAAAGATGAAGCTCTATTAGTTTATCCGCAGACACACGATGGAATCCAGCAATGCGTATGATGTTTTATTTGGGTAGCTGTGGATAAGGCAATTCTTCTAATGAGAAGTGTGCTTGCGAGGTAAGTGGTAAAGGATTGATATTCATATGACCTTTTTTGGTTCTCAAAAACTAAATAACTAAAAATCAAATGTTGAAAGTGTTGCCTCCTGAATGTGTATTGTAACTTGACGTTTATATAGTGGTGAAGCTAATCCAATACAATAATTTTCAAATATGAAAGACGAAGCACGTTTGCAGCAAGCTAAATGCAGAACACTTGCATCAATACAAGAGCACCACATTCAGAGAGGTTTGGAGAAAGAAGAATATAGTGCTCATTATAGTCCAGACATAGGTGTTTAAGGATTTCTTTTCTACAGCCTTCGAGTTGAACTTTTAGAACATGTGTTACTGTGGTTTGAAATAGAATCAAATTAATTTGTTCTTTTTGGAATTTCTTATACGGAGAGGACTGACAAAAATTTTACATGAAAATTGCACTAAGTAACCACCGTTATTACAATTTTGAATCAACCATTTTAGTTCTAGTTTACTCCACAATAACAAAAACCCATAGCTTCAAAATTAGTTTTCTTTTTTGTAAAGTAAACATTTTCAATTTTCCATTCCAAAATGCTGGCTTTTTTCGTGTCAATAATT
>QYTT01095167.1:41626-59188 GCA_006980735.1 Dasypogon diadema
TTGGAAAAATAAGAACTTTTTGACAAAAAATGATAAGTTCTTACTCATCCTGAATGCAATAGATATTCATATCCAGATTATGAAAATTTTTCGTCCTCTGCTGGTAGTCGAGTTTTTAAAGATGAAGCTCTATTAGTTTATCCGCAGACACACGATGGAATCCAGCAATGCGTATGATGTTTTATTTGGGTAGCTGTGGATAAGGCAATTCTTCTAATGAGAAGTGTGCTTGCGAGGTAAGTGGTAAAGGATTGATATTCATATGACCTTTTTCGGTTCTCAAAAACTAAATAACCAAAAATCAAATGTAGAAAGTGTTGCCTCTTGAATGTGTATTGTAACTTGACGTTTATATAGTGGTGAAGCTAATCCAAGGAAGATTATGTCGAGCATATGCGGCAAAACTCCAATACAATAACTTAAAAATGATTAGGATTAGGGAATATAATATAAAAGTCTAATGTCAGGTACATATGTTACAGTCCTCGGTAAGTAAGCATTTGCAACATTATTAGTTTATACTCAGGAAAAAAGAAAATATTCAAAAGAAATCGCTATATAAAAAAAACAATTCCCTGATATCTCCGCTAAAAAATGTTTGCAAATAATAACTTGGAGTTGCAGTGAATTAGTAAAAATTAGGGTTTTGAGACAATTGCGTTTTCAAATATGAAAGACGAAGGACGTTTGCAGCAAGCTAAATGCAGGACACTTGCATCAATACAAGAGCACCACATTCAAAGAGGTTTGGAGAAAGAAGAATATAGTGCTCATTATAGTCCTGGCATAGGTGTTTAAGGATTTCTTTTCTACAGCCTTCGAGTTGAACTTTTAGAACATGTGTTACTATGGTTTGAAATAGAATCAAATTAATTTGTTCTTTTTGGAATTTCTTATACGGAGAGGACTGACAAAAATTTTACATGAAAATTTGCACTAAGTAACCACCGTTATTACAATTTTGAGTCAACCATTTTAGTTCTAGTTTACTCCACAATAACAAAAACCCATAGCTTCAAAATTAGTTTTCTTTTTTGTAAAGTAAACATTTTCAATTTTCCATTCCAAAATGCTGGCTTTTTTCGTGTCAATAATTCCTAGGATCGTTCAAATAAATGCTACAAAAATTTACCATCATTTGAAATTTATATTCTTTTTTTCATTTCTAGCTGCTCCCAAAAGCTAATTCGATGTTCTCCACTGACAAATGATATTTGGAAAGGAACATCAACGCCTGCAGCCATTTGAAAATTAAAATAAACAGGGTGCGACTGGTCTACCCACACTATCAACTTCCCATTTGGCCATTTTTTCTTGCTTTTGAAGGTTTAATTGTGATAAAACAAAACAACCAATTCAATTTTTTTGCAAACTTTACCAGGTTTTCTTACGCAATTATGCGTCGAATGAAATTGTCACAGAGTTGATGTTATTTTTTGTTCTCGAGATGAAAAGAAGTTCACGAATGTACGAATGTACGCACGCACGTACACACGCACACACAGGCATCTCTCTAAAAATGATGGATTCGGACTATAGGGACCTCGGAAATGCGGAGATATGTCGAAAAGGTCAATTTGTGCTAATAGATACGTAAGAAGAGCAAAACATAATTACATAATTTTTGATGATACAAAATCCAATCATTAGATTTAGATTAGATTTAGAATGAGGCTGGGCTAAAGTAGCCTATGCACTGCGGCCACTAGTAGGTCTATTGTGCTCCGCACAGTTTAGAGTTCCTCCATCAGTCCCACTCTTTCAAGAAAGAGCACTATCTTTTTGAAGGAGACGTTCCCGAAGTCTGTAGGCCTCAACAGATGTGCCCCAAACAGCTGGAATCGACATCGTGCAACTGCCTCGCATTCGCAGAGAATGTGCTCCGACGTTTCCTCCTCTTCGAGACAGAGTCTACATACCTCGGTGGTTTCAATGCCCATCCGATTAAGGTGCTTTCTGAGCCTGAAGTGTCCTGTAAGGACTCCTACAACGATTCTTATCTGATTCTTTGGCAGTTGCAGTAATTCCAAAGTCCTTTTTTGGGAAGGGCTTTTGATAAATTTTTTGGTTTATTTTGAGCCCTTTTCCAATGCCCACTTCTGCTCCAGCTGATTATATAGCCAGGTGTTGAGGGCGTATTTAGCGGATCTATAAGAGATACCGTAAAAAGGTTCTGGTCCAACGAGGGGCATTGATGCACCTCTCTTGGCTAGCATGTCTGCTTCTTCTGCCCTCAAAGCCAAATCCAATCATAACTAAATGTTAAATTTTACGGATAAAAGAAATTAGAAGTCTGGTAAAAAAATTAAGAAATTTTCTAATATTTCAATTACAACTTTCCGATATATCAAATCCCATCACAAATTATATCCAAACACCAGATTACCAGACTACGAAACAATTGGCGGCAGGCGATTGGGGTACGCTTTTTGTTGTTGGAAAGAACAATCAAATGACAGGCATGGTGGGATCTGATGTAGCGTAAGATTTAATTTTCATACAAAAATTCTTCGTTCCTTACAATATTTCTTATTTGGTCTCTAGCCTGGCTGTGTCAAAGATGAGACCCGAGTGATTCTTATACTAGCCAGAGTACACGTCAGAGATCATACCTTAATGACCAAATCCGACCCAGTTGTGGAGTGGATAGCGTTAAGGATTGGGGTAGTGGCGTGGCTCAAGGGAATTGTGCTGCTTTTTGCCTTCAAATACCAGAAGCAAAAAACGAGAATCGAGCCAAAAGAGAATAGCAGAGACGAAAAAAAGGAAAAAAGACGTGGCAGATATGACACTTGCCGGTGTCAAGCCTTAGTCCTTAGATGGAAAGGATTTGTGGAGTATCCAATCTATTCAGCCTTTAATTATAGCCGAGCATGGGATCTTAAGAGTGTCTTTGTGACCTCATAAAATTAACCGTAGATTGAGCCGATCCGTCAATCTACAGCATCAACTCCACTTTCATCTCAAATAGAGACAAGCCTAGAAATTCCATAAAAGGATCACGTTGTGTACAAGAGTCAAGCTGATACTATACTCTGCGCTATTATCGATTTGCTCAAGTCATCATCAGGGTTTCGTAAATTTTGTAAATCTATTTGCGAAACTTTGAAATCTATTACAGAGAATTTAATGAATGAATAAAAATATTATGCAGAAGAAAATAATGGTCATACAGATATTGAAGTTGAAAATTCTGAATGACTCTTTGCCCTATGGCTAAGGTATTGTGCAATTATTATTAAAGGTACCTGTAGGAAGGCATCTACATATACTTGTTAAGGGAGGTAGGAAAATTATATTCACTTCCTATCAATAATTCGAAGTCAACAAGGATCAGCTACGTTCAGTTTGCAATTTATTGCTTGCCAGACTAAGCAAAGAACCATTTGTAATCAGCATCTTTACCGGAGATGAAAATTGGATCCTATATAATAATATTAAGCGTAACAAAGAATGGCTTTTTTCAGTGTCTAGAATCAATCCTTAACAGGTTCGTTGGCAATCACACATATATGCGTGAAGCTTTTAAGCTCTCTCTTGCTGAATGCATTTTTGCATATATTTTTCTCACGAACTTTTTTTAATAAAGATGGCAGTGAAGCTGTTAAATCAAACTTATCTTCGTAAAAGGTGTTTTTGTATATTTTCCACCAAGTTTAAACAAGAAGGGGATTGAACATTTGCAGGAACGATGACAAATTGTTATTTACAATGCTGGAGATCATATACTTAATTGTTTATATGATAAAATAATTGATTACTTAAGGGTACCTCATATTATGTATATGATGCATCAGCTGTCAATGCAGATATATACATATTTCCAAGGCTACGCTAAGCCTCAGTCTAATATTCGAGTTCCTGCTGGAATGAATATTAATTGATTATAAAATAATCTCCATTTTTCTGTTGTTGTGAGTCAAGGTTTATCAATAAATATTAAGAGATAACATTGAAACGCCAATACCAGTATTATCACTTACGCTATTTGCCAGCCGAGGCAAGTGGATTAAAATCAGAAGAGAGACATTGAGTTTTATACCCGCAATTTCTTTTACAAAATAACTTCTTGGCTGGGGAATTGTGAACGCTATCCTTTTACTAGGTTTTTATAAGATTCGTAAGAAAAACGATGTAAAAATATTTAAAGTAACTGCAAAGCCCACTTTTTAAAGTCTTTCTTTTAAAAGTTTGGCTATTGTTGAAGTTTCATGTAATGACCGATTATTTGTGAATTTTTCACATGCTTTGCTTGCAAAACAAATTCACTAGTTCCGAACTAAAATGAAGATAAACAAATAACTACAATACATGCTTACATATTTCATGGAATTTTTACACATTCAACTAATAAAGGTTTCTTTTCACTACCCATTAACTGAATATTAGCGACCCATGAATACCTCTTCATCCAAAAGTCTATAACAACCATAGATCTCGGATTCCACAATAACAGTCATTCTACTCTCTTCACTGTTTCACAATACTATGCAAATTGAATTCACTTCGGACAAACATTTATGACGCAACGTGACGATTTCAGTGAACAAATCATCGACGAAAATGCATCAACTGATCACAGGTCTCGTCTTTCAACACACACTGATCTCATTGTAATTTTCAGAAAACAGAAATTGGACGTTGCTAAAATTTCACACAAACAAAGCGTCGGTCAATGGAGTTATGGAGTGTATTGTATAGATAAGATAAAATTCTTTAGATAGAATCAATTACGAGGAGTATTGACAGATAACGACCTTTGAGCGCGTTAATAAAACACCGCCGCCAGTAATTAACCGTGAAACTGAGCGTGTCCATTATCACATCCCTGACTCGGAGCAAAATATTAAAGAGATCGACGGAAATCTTACATTTTCTACGTAGAGGCTAATAAAAGCAGTATTTTCGGACTTATTCAGATCTGAGGCAAGTCGCAAACAAGCTGAGTTCAACTAACCAAGTGACCAGTACAAGACTTGAAGAACGCCTTGGTCGTGCACAGGTACCTTCTAGCGAAAGGTTTAATCCAAGCCGGCCAAGCGGCTAGATCTAGAATTTCCATTTGCTTTTTTGAATTTATGCGCTTGACGCTTCCGCGGAGAGTTTTCTTTAAGCAGTCGGCGCTCAGTTGATATGAAGACGTATCTCTTAAGCTAATTGCTTCAGAACAAGACGATTTCAATTGATTCGATCATTTCGATTCCGTGAGATCAGAAGTTAATTGGCGATTTATCGTGGCAATCGAATAAATTGATACGAAGAACGTCGAGGTCAGACTCTTATTTCTTATGCGTGCGCAAAGAAAATAAGAGCTGGTGTGAAGAGTTTGTTGTAATTTTTAAGGAAATTTTATCGGATGCGAGATAATTACAAGACATCCACTGGAAATTTGCATAATAAGTGACAATTTACCTTTTAAACAATGAGTTCGATTTCTACAATTAGAGAGACAATGCACCGGCTAAATCCATTATCTGAATGTTATAAAGACTTCGACAAATCTATTTCCATTCATAACAGGGGTATTGATTTTGATTTTCCTTCAAGAGAACAAGGAACATTCTAAGAATAGCTAAAATCATTTTCATGAAAACAATCTAGAATCAGTGGTATACATGCATAATATTTTTTGTTGCACTTTGTACATCAATATGTTCAATAACGACACAAATTTAGCCAAAGTGTGAGCTGACTCTGTATGTACCCTGAAATAGTATCTTTAATACTTTACATTAAAGAAAATACAAATAATATCCAGCAACTTCTATAAAAAGATCTAATCTAATTTGCTTTCTGCAAATATTGAGATCTGTATTGCTTTTCAATCTGATATCTGTGCTGGCTTTTTGTTATTTTAAATATACATATGGACTATAGAGTGCTTAATATAGAAATACAATACCCTAGATGAGGCAAACAACAAGTTGTATGAAGGGGGTATGAGGAGGTTATTGTTTCCTCAAAATAAATGAACTATAAGAGGGTCGTTCGAAGAATTAATTAATTATTTAACTTTTAAATGCTGCTGCCTGGCTGTATGCAGTTCTAAAGCTGTGATGCCTGCTTTGTAAGTCGATGAATACAACTCCTCAAAATAACCATCAGCAGCGATTACTTCGGAGTCAGCCGAAAATATCTATTACCAAGCCATTTTTTCAAGTTAGGAAAGAGGTGTAGCTCGCCAGGAGTTAGATCTGGTGAATAGAGCGAACGCGGAACTAAATTCTAAATGCAGTTAATACTCTAAATACAATTGCAACGAACGACGAACAATGAATAAAAATTTTCGCTCGTCAAATCTTTTAAAGCAAGCTAATAAACGACAGTGAACAAAGGAACTCAACTTCTAGAAATGGCGAATTGGTTTTCGAATTCCAACCAGTTTCTATTTTCGTTGTCGTTCGATGCAGTGCTGCCAAAAGAATTAGCGGGTCTACCAACAGAATAAGAAAACAATTCGCTTGTTAATATAGTTGTTTTGTTATTTTAAAAAATTAATTTCGACGAGCAATTGAAATAAACAAATTAAATATGTTCACTTGTTCGGATCACACAATACGTCACTTCAAATGTAAAATTCCTGGAATTCGCCGTTCGCGTTGTGTTTATGCACTGAACGACTGGCAACTTTGACGGCGAATTTTCGTCGGTAGTTGTTCGCCCAATTCGCCGGTATTGTGTTTAGGTTATAATGAATTTCAGCTACCTAAACAATAATTTACATTATTTGAATTGAAGAGCCCAGTGAAGAAGTCCATCTCTTATTTTGTCGCTACTTGCCGAAATAAATTGACACAATATTCGCCGTTTATTGTGGTTTTCTTTTCCAGGTAATCAATAAATATTTTTCAACGTGAAACCCAAAAGACTCTTTCCTGCAGACAAAATCGCTTCTGTCTTTTTGGGCAATGGAAATCTTTGCTCTTTGATTTGTGAAGTTGAATGTTGGACACACATTTCGGCGGTTATGAATCGCTGTAATAAATCACATGTATCATGCTGGAATCCGGATCCAAATCCCACTGGTGTGTATTAATGATCGAGATTTTTCCTCTCATAACTTATTAATCAACCCTTTGACAATTAATCAACAATTGTGTGGTTCGAAATCCATTTTAACCAGTAGGTTCAGTTGCAATATTTGTTAAGAAACAAAGGAGTCTGGAATTATTACTAGTAGGCTCTAATGAGACAACAAAATTTTATTCCTCAAAATATAATCCATTATTTTCAATAACTGCTATCCATCTTTCTGCAAGTAAACTTATTTATCTTCGATACAACTCTTTGGGTTTAGAAACAAAAGACTTTTGACATTCTTTTTTGACCAACAGGAACAAGTTTCTGATGAAATTCCATTAAATTGACTGCATTACGTTGTGCCCAAAATGATCTTGTCGATCACCGGAACCGCTCATTGGTCTTTCCTTACTCATTGCTTTTTTTTGTCTGGATTATGCAGAAATACCCACTTTTCGTCACACGTTACAATTCTTTTCTAAAAACGATCATCCAATAGTTTTTGAAGCAGTTTACGGAAGATCTAAATTCGGTTATTTGTTTATGTTTCAGTCAAATCATGCGGATCTTGTTGAGGTCTTCTGCACACGAGGCCAAGTTGATATAGGTGGCAATTTATGGTGTTATGGGAGGCTCCAAATCTCCTTGCTCTTCCAAAGCTGTACGGAGAGCCTCATCATAAATTTCAGAGAGTCGTCCTGAGCGAGGTTTATCTTATAAACTGGTATTGCCGGCATCATTAAATATTTTAAACCAAATTGCTGCAGTATTCTTATGGGCGCTACGTTCACCTTCAATTTTATAAATTTCTTCCGCTGCAGCTTTTGCATTTACTCCCATTTTCAAATAAAGGTGCAAAATGTCCCGATATATTTGATATACTATGCAATTTTTCTTACGCAAATTTAACCTTCAATATACACACCTCCGTATGATTTCATAACATACATATCAGGTCGTATAAACCCCACGTACTTCAAACGGCCGTCAGATTCATATAATGAATAATTATGAAAATTCAGGAACGATCTTCAAGATCTTAAAAACGATACTGAATTGCTCAACGGATATAAAATTAAAACTAAATCGTGTTGTTTCACTTAGAAATGCATAAATTTGCTAATTTTCAATATTTCTTCATAACAATATTAATGACAAGCAAAAACAATTGTGTTTTAATCGAAAATTCAATAGTAACTCAATTTCTTAGGGAGTACATAAGAACATTCGTTAAAGCCTAGTATTATGTAAAGTAACCCAATATCTCGAAACCCACATTATTTAAGACACATTTATTAAATCTTTAAAAACAATCCTATCTCGATTGTGTATGTTTTGCAAAATCTTCACAATTATTTCAAGACATTTTATGTTTTTTATAAAAACCTAAACAAAACTGAAAAGAAACCCGAATCTAATGACATTCTCGATGTACTTTGTAAAAGTTATTCACGTATTCTTTCAAACCCTATCTCTGGATTATTTAACGTATCACTTATTAAAAATATCTTTCCACCAGCTCTTAAAAATTATCTTTTATCCCTCACATTTAAATTGGGTGATTTAAGACTTGTTAAAAGATTATCTGCAGTATTTTCTATTACCTTGGACTTTTATTACTTAACAGCATTTTTATTCCTGGACATCTTTTTACAACTAATTGCAAGACACTTCTTTTTACGAGTGTACAAGTAAATGTTATCTATGCAAATTTTTCTAATGGTCTCAATAACATTTCTCATAAATTTATCATAAAAAAGACCCAGTTTCAATTTCATCGCAATACTATCTGATTATTTTTCTCTTATCTCAAAAGAAGGAAAATAGCTGTAGTCAAAAACGCAATTTAAATCGTTTTCCTACAAGCAAATATCTGGTGTTCCTCAAGGCACAATTTTCAGTCCTCTAATATTTTTGTTGCACATAAGCGATTTATAGTAATGTACTGAAAGTGACCACTATTATGTGCCGATAACGCGAAATTATTTAAGGTCATTCCTTATTTTGTCTGACTCGAAGTTACTTTTTGCCACATACATCAATAAGATAACATATAAGTCTGCCAAACAAATTAGGTTTTATTTCGGATGTGCAATCCTTTTAAAAATAAAAATATATCCAAAAAGTTTAGAAGCGTTAAATCATATAATCTTGCGGGCCAGTTAATGTTATTATACTGAGAAATAACACGTTTGGCAGTATCAATGCCCTGAAAGCTCTAGTTCTTTTATACACTCAATTTCGTATGCACCAGAGCTTTCCTCAAAATTCTTTGCATGGAGGTCCAACATCAACAGCATTTTCATTCACTCTAATGACATTTTGGTTTGAACAACCACTACCACTACAAAACGTAATAATAATAAAAAAATACGTTATTAGGATATGGGGCCATTGATAAAAACGGTAATGAATAATTTATCGAAGTCTAACATTCTTTCGCTGACATCAATGATATGGTAATGCAAAGGATAAGGTAACAGAGGTTGCTAATGACAGAGTAATGTAGAAGGTATTGTATCAAAGAAATTCGGACCTTTTCAAAGAAACAAAATAGAATGACAAGAAAAATTGAATACTTAAATTGAAGGGAAAATGTAAGTGTAGAAACATTTTCTCCAATGAATCAATGAAAAAGTAATGTAGCAAAGAGTAACTGTGTTAAAATTCATTGATATTAGGAATGCACAGTAGTGTACATACGTTTATTACTTTATTAATGAAAGGTGTGCAATCATTAGTTTGAGTACTGTGAAATCTCAGACATCAAAATTTCAAATAAACAAAGAGAAAAGGGAATTTGCAAAAGTGATAGTAGAAAACAAAAACAAATTATGTGTAATAATAATAATAAAACTTCAATGCTGTAACGATTCTTTAATTCGAAATTATTAAGTTCACAAATGTTGTAATAAAAGAACATTTGTTCTTTACATTGAAGAACTGCTAACGTAAAAACAAAAAAACAATTCACATCCATCAGAAAACGAATCAAAACCACTCAATTTTGATATGCTACTGTAAAGAACTCATAAAGAAAATATCTAAAATATCAAACAACTTACTTTGACTCAAGTACCAAGAAAAATAAATGCGACAATTCCAAATGTTTACATTTTCCAGGCAATGTTTACACACATCTTGAAAACAGCGGTCCTATTCAGTTCAATTTGTCCACAAGATACGTGTAGAATCCACTCTGAAATAATTTTCAACCACGAAGGACGAATCTTTCGACATTTCCATTTATTCCGCACATTTTTAAATGAAACAGAAAATTGAGACTCTTTAATTTCCACTCTGATTGATTTTAAAAAATTTGACGAATTTACAAGTGAACAAATCAAGCCACATCAAACAACACTGGACGTTTGCCAGGACTGTGGAAATCACGAGATATTTGATCCAGCGGGTACTAACTTCATGTTGAAACCATTCGCACCTACAACAATTAAGGCAGAAAGAGATATCAGTCATGCGCCATTTCAAGTTTTTCTCCTATGATAAAATTTTAATCCTTTACTATCCAAGGGAATCCATTGACTTTTTAATTGGGAAAAATAACGAACAGGGTACATGGATACGTTAACCATTGACCAGATTTTCGTGAAAGGCAGACTAGAGAAAGATAAATATTGACTGTGAATTGTTGGGTTTATTCACCTTTCTGGGAGAATCAAATCCCTGTGATTTTAGTCATTGCCATAGTCCTGCATAAATTAAAAGGACGTCGTTCTCAAATATCTCACTTATTCTGTTTCCTTCTTCATTTTGATTACTTCTGAAGAAGCCCAATTTGTTTTGGTCCTTAATGGGAGTACTATGTTATACAGGACCAGGAGAAAGTCAATTTATTTCTGAAGTGCAAACAAAAGTCCATTCCGGAACTGTAATCCCTTGCGTGGTGTCTAAATAAATTAGTATCTAGTGTTTGGTTAAAAGTGTGATGTAACTCACGTACCATTTGCTATTCCGGAGGACGAGATCACTGCAGGGAAAATATTTGTATGGGTAAGGGGTCATCATCAATTCAATGGGGCCACGTATCATCGCAAAGTTACAATCGATAATTTATTTGCCTTGTAATTATAAGAATGGAATATTAAGGTGGAAGGTGGAAAGGTGGTGAGAGAAGACATCCAGCAGGTCCTCCATCCAGCAGTATTTCATGGCAGCTCTTTCATTAATTATGCTTAAAGTAAGATCAGAGCTTTCGCAGAAGGTTTCTTGACCGAATCTATCCTTAAATAAAAAGACATTTTTGATTACGAAAAAACAGGGCATAATTTATGAGCAATGAAAATTTTCAAAGGATGGCCGGAAAATACACGAAAAAACATCAACAGGAAGTATATTTCGCTGCCTTTTGCAAATTGGGAGAAATTCTTTAGAATTTTATTCTTTTGATTCATTTCATTTCAGCAATATTCGTTTTAAAATAAACGAGTTTATTCTCGTTAGTATTAGTATCCAAAAATGAATTTCAATCCTAGAATTTTCAGAGCTACGTTATTGTCATGGCTGACCTAAACGGGAATCTGGTTAAAACGTGAATAGCCATAGATAAATTTTTTGAAAATGAGCTGATACTATTAGTTTGAGATCAAAGTGATCGAAGGTAATTTTGGAAAATTATGATGATACTAATTTCTGTTTCGGGTCCATTCGGTTTAGTCCACTTGACTTGACCACAATATATTATATGTATATTGGTAAAATATTCTCATTCGTGACTCGATCATTCGACCGAAAAAGAGCACTTGATGGAATTTGGATTTCCAACATCAAAATTAAAAATTTGTTCCCTTGTTTAAGTTCCCCTAAAAGAAAAATTTTTAAGATGGAAGCGAAGTGCTTACTTTTAAAAAATTCACAAGTGTTTCGATTCGACAGTAAGGCTACCTTGTCAGCATGTCTGTGGCCTTGACTTAGTGAAAACTATGCCATTATTAACATTATTTTCAGGCATTGGTTACAATAAAACACAACTGTGGGCCTACTGTCGCGGGGTTCATAAACTTCGAACAAGAGCATGTTCCGGTGGGATGAATCTGTTGCTTTATGTATTATTTTAAAAATTTTGTAAACACAAGGTAATGTTTTTGGACAGTTGATAAAGACAAAATCAAAATATAAAGATTGCCCTTTTTTGTTTATTTGTTACGAAATTTGATGTATAGTCAATAAAAGATATTCAGCATTTCTTCCTGGTTAGCGGCCGTTGTTTTTTGCCATGTGATTCAGATTTTGAGTTTATCGGAGAATAAATAAAAAAATATTTTCAGCAAGTTTTTATTCCTGAAGGTCTCTGTTATTACCTCAGTCAAAAATAAAAATAAGTTCAAAGTAATTAAATGGGGAAACTAATGACAAACAGGAAAATAATTGAAACAGAAAGCAAAGGCAAATGGTTAAAAATCTTTTATCTTCTATTAACAAAAGAAAATCCATTCGTGTTTAAATAAAGGGTAGTCGAAAAAGTATTGAGCCCTTTTTTCGCTAGATGGCTTTAGAATCACATATCTCAGTTGATGTAAGTCGCATCAGGTCATACTTAGTGCCAGTTGGTAGTTGGCATTTGGCAGTAGTACAAGAACAATTTCATTAGCGCCTTGAAAATGACTGAAATTTTTGCAAAAATTTTAATTCAATGTAACCACAAATGCTGCGAAGGCCTGTGAGGAATTTTGTGCTCTTTATGGTCAAAATATGTTACCAATAGCATTAGCAAAAAATTGTTCATTCGCTTTCGTTCTGAAAATTTTAATGGTTAAAATCCTCCTCGCGCTGGTTGACTAATTACAGAGAAAATTGATGAAATTATTGCAAAAATTGAGCAAGACCGGAATATAAGCAGCCATGTCACCTCCAAAGAACGAAATATCCATCACAAGACAGTTTTAAACCATTTGGAGAAACCTGGTTGTGAAAACAAGCTCGATATGTGGATGCAATATGATTAGACACAAAAAATTTACTCGATCGGATTTCAATGTGCGAATTTCTTCAGAGAAGTAACGAAATTGAACCATCTCTGAAGCGCTTGATCATGTGCGATGAAAAGTGGATCACTTGCGACAAAGTTGTGCGAAAAAGATCGTAGTCGAAACGATGAGTTGCTCCAGGATTGACACTAAAGAAGTTAATACTAAAAATCGGCTGGAACTGGTCAAGAGAAAGGACGTCATCTTCCACCATGACAACGCCACACCACATACATCTTTAACTGCCCAGCATAAATTGAGAGAACTTGGCTGAGAAATTGCAATGCATCCGCCGTATAGCCCGTCAGATAACCATTTGTTTCGGTCTCTACAAGGTATATATGTCAAAGTTTTCTATGCCTTTTAAGGAATTTTTGGTTATATTGTTGAAAAATGCTAAAATTAGTCATGAACGAAATAAGCTGGGGAGTATGTATGAATGGGAGTATACTTTTGGCTTTGGTACAAAAATTCTAAGTATCGCATTTATTGCAATAGAAAAAATCTGACCTGTATGTTGGAATCTGGGATAGTAGCTTTTACACATAGCTTGTAATAAATAACATCCTCTGAATTTATTTATTTAATAAAAGTTCCATTCTAACATATTTGTTGAAAAACTTGTTCAGCCACTGATGGAGAGAATCAGATGAATAATCGTTAACCAATTGCTGATGTTTGGCGACAAAATGAAAATTGATATGATCGGAAATATTAAAGGTACCCATAATGTCGTCAGTAATGTTGTTTTTTCTGTAAAAGTATAAAATCAGTTTTTTTTTTATAAAGTGGCGCTTAATCACTTAAAAATATATGGTCACCTTCTCCTATCTGGTTATCAGCTTTTCTATTCAAGCTTTAAAAAAATTTTGGAGTTTTGATTTAAAAAAAAAAACTCAACCATTGCGTTTCTGACCCGTTCATAAGAATTGAATTTTTTCCAGCACAAAAGATGACAATCAGTTGGGGAAAGGTCTGATAAATATGGAGGATGGAGAAAATTTCCCACCCTAGCTCCCTAAGCTTTTAGTTATTGTGTAATCTTTGCAGTGTGTGACTTTCCGATATCATGTTGAAGAACAGCACCTTTTTTCTTAATCAAAATAAGATGTCTTTCTGAAATGGCTACTTTTAATCAGTCAAGCTGATCACAATAAATGTCCGCAGGAACTGTATCCCCATCATTAAGCAGTTCCAAGTGAACCCCGCCATGGATATTCCACCAAACATAAAGGACTCTGCTTCCATTAATATTGAGTTTTGTAGTTTTTCTTGGTGTTTCTGCAGTGTAGAGTCATAGTTTTTTTCTCACTGGGTTATCATAGAGAACCTATTTTTCATCTCCCGTTATGACACGATCAAAAAACTGTTCTTTTTTATGCCGGTTTACGAGTAAATTACATATGGAAGATCTTTGTCATTTGTTCTCATCACTGAGAACATGGGGAACCTAATGGATTTCAATTGGCGTTGAACTGTTGACCAGGAAGCATCCATTCTTTCTGAAATTTCCTTAATTGTTTGGCGAAAGGATAGTTAACACTCGTTAAAAAATCTTAGCTAAAAGGACAACGTGTGTACAATTGAGCAATCCAATTGTTCTAACAGCAACTCTAAAAAACAGGAGAAAAGTATATGAGTGCAGAAGTGACATTACTTATGCGCACCCCTAATATATTTAAATATCTATCTATATACAAAACGAAATTTTCACCGTCGGATTTAGGGGGTGGGTGTGATAAAAACGTGTTAGAAAGCTCATCCAATCTGTTATCATCTCGGCAATTAAGGCCTGTAATACAAAGCGATTGATTTAACTGGATCAATCATTGGTTCATGTAATGAACTTAAAATTATTCATTGAAAATTCGCTATTTTCGTGTACAATTACCCAAACCATAGATTTTTTCTGATTTAGAAGAAGCAATCTTTCCAACCCAAGATTTAGTTTTTCTTGTCGAAATAAATAAATAATAAAGAGCGTGGGTTGTATTTCAAAAAATTTTCCCACTATTACGTTTTTCCAAAATTTCAACAAGGAAAAAAATTTAGTTTTAGTTTTTGGTTTTTTCTTTCCTTTACATAATTAAAAAGGTTTAAAGTGTGCTGCACAATTTCCGCATAATAAGACGGTATACATATTGTATATGATACCTACATTATATCTGTGTATCGTGATTCTTACATCTTGATTATAAAGTTGCAAATATTTTCATTTTGTCGTGTGAAAGTCGTACAAGCTGAAAAAAAGAACCTCAACTGCCACAAAAGAACTCGATTAATATGATAATTATATGCTAATGTTTATTGGGTCAATCTACTCAGCAGTGGTTACTTCCAATATTATACCGACGTGAGTTCCAATTCAAGTATCGGGCGAAAGTGAGTACGCGAACCAGTTTTTGAAGTCTGTTACGACGAGTGTGGATAATTAGCGTGGACGCTTTTTTTATCTTTTGGAATGGAAAGTTATGAGCACCAATAAATTATTTCTAATTGATGTTGTAGCGCAAGCAGAAAAGATAGCGCCGTCAATAATTTTATGATTACTTCGGTATGTGAAACAAGCCCGTGTTTGGGTAGTACCTATATTTTTCACAAAATTCTCAGACATTTTAATTTATAGCCTTTCAAACGACAGTATTAAAATTCCTACTGGTATGCGGTTTAATTGTATCTTTAACTGCAAAGTTGTTTGTTTTTCCATGTTTCATATTTACATAACCCTTCGGTGGAATTCAATCCCTATTTGAGCTGATTTCAACTCTTCCAGCAGAGGATCCACTTTGGAAAATCGATTTTTGTTTCTTTAGATATTTGCACACCTGAAACGTTTTAATTAAGACCCTAAAAATATTTTGTGATATTCGAATTGTTTCAGAAATTCGTATGCTCTACACTGGGCGAAAATTAAATGTCCTCGAGGTAGTTGTTTGCGTAAGGTTTATCTTATTTCGCAGATATAAAAAATAAATTCGATTGGCCTGCACATATTTCCAAACATAAACATATCAAATTCATATAGATGGCAGCACGAGTACATTTTTGTGACTCATCGTAGTACTTGTTCACTTTTAAGCAAATTCAGATATTTTCAAACTGGTGGAACATGTACATAGCTTCTGAATGCCTCAACAGATTGTGTTCAAATTTTAACCACATAAACTAAGGATTGTTTCGAAAAGTTTTGAACGGTTTTCAAATTATTATTGAAGTGTGAATGAAAAAGGGATGTTTTATTTTTTAATACTTTTTTATTAGTTGATGACTTGAAAATAGTATTGCTAGATTGATTTCAGTTTATAATTTTTTTCTATTAAATTTTCCCACTTTTGACTTAATAGAGCACATTAATTTTGGCCTAGTCTAGTTTTTTATTTTTCTGCTGCTGTTTCTTCCTTTCTACAATATTTTTAATCAAGGCCCAATATATTACTATTAATGAAAATTCTGATGCTTTTTTTGCACGAAATTCAAGGAATAACCTGCATAGTGACACGTAGTAAAGTTAGGCTAAAAAGACTCCCAGTTTCTCACGGGCTTTAATAAAAGGCAGCAATCTTATGTTTAAACATTCTTGTATATAAATTTGTTTATTTATAGTCCCTTCACAGAAAAACGAACTACTATGCTTACCGCATTAGCAAATCGCTTGCCACACCAGCAACTTAAGGCCTAATTTTTATACCCTAGATGTAGGGTATTATAAGTTTAAGCAAACGTTTGTAACGCATTGAAATACTCATGATACACAGCAATAAACTATATGGCCATTAATGGGAGAAGAAAATAAGTCGTTTAATAGATGTCCGTTTGTCTGTCTGTTTGTTTTATTTTTTAAAGCCGGAAATGTAAATTTTTTCCAAAAGTTTTTGCGATTGTCATAAAAATATGCATATATAGGTTTTCGAGATCGCTGATTGCGAATCCAGAGTCGGATTTCTTAAATTCGAAATGGCGGATCCAATATGGTAGACAAGATTTTCTAAACGTCAATGTAATGTTGGCAAAATGACGGATATATAGGTTTTTGGGGCTGATGATTACGAATTTAACCTTAACGCTTAAGAATTCAACATGGCGGATCAAATATGACGGTCGTAAATGTTAACTTTTTCCAGAGTTTCTCGGTCATCATGAAAATAAGTCCATATGGGTTTTTGGAGGTCGCTGATTTCGAAACTGAAGTCAAATTTTGCAGATTCAAAATGGCGGGTCCAATATTAAAGATAAAGAATGCGTCGACAGGTTGCGGATAGTAGGACTGCCTGCAGATTTGAAATTCAGCTGCGAATATGTAAGAATAAGTAGCCACGGACAATTAACTACAAATGCGTTATTTTCTTTTCTTCCCTACGTCTAGGGTATAACATAATTGGTCTAAATCAATTATAGCTTCTTTCCTTGTTAAATTGCTATTTGCTTTTTGGTATTGGGGACAGTGTAGGTCTGTATGGTTGAAAATCTGGCGACTTAATGTCAAACGAAGAATTTCCTTTGATGGTAGGAATTTCAAATATACGCTTCCAGCAGCATTTTGCATGCCTTACGACCTCAT
>QYTT01095167.1:59208-71145 GCA_006980735.1 Dasypogon diadema
AATTTCAAATTCCTCGTATATGGAATAGTTTACCAAGTTATGTGCAGGGTGCGGCAACTATTGGTGCTTTTAAAAAATATGTTACCGATCTCGTGTAGTGCTCTCGGAGTCGCTGATGCTGACATTGATACTGATTTTGATATTGACACTGATATTGTTACTTATATATGCAATGAAATTCATGTACAGTAGTTCTATAGCTCACTCACTCACTTTCGAAGATAGATATGTAATATAATTTAGTTATTCCTACACTCTAATACTTGTTCTCCTTATGAGTAGTGTACTTATATAAGATTAAATCTTGTGTACCTTGCCAATAAAGTAGATTGATTGATTGATTGATTGATAATTGGTCTAAATCAATTATAGCTTCTTTCCTTGTTAAATTGCTATTTGCTTTTTGGTATTGGGGACAGTGTAGGTCTGTATGGTTGAAAATCTGGCGACTTAATGTCAAACGAAGAATTTCCTTTGATGGTAGGAATTTCAAATATACGCTTCCAGCAGCATTTTGCATGCCTTACGACCTCATTCAATTAAATGTCCCTGTCATTACTTTTCACTCATTTAAATGCTTCTTGTTATTGCGATTTCATTACTCTAGATACAGTTTAAGTATGAATTATTTTCCTGCCTCTCAGAATGTAACCAAAACACATCGCATAAACTCGTTTATATCAGCTGATAGCTGCCATTTCTCTGTCACATTCCACTCATCCTAAAAAGCAAGATCAGAAAACTTGCAAATCTGGCAGGAGAGGAAACTGATAGCTTCTGCCAGAAAATTTCAAACATACGGATTTTGGACTAAAACTTTTTAGAATTTCGTACATTCTGTTGTTTAAATGATCTTTTTGGAGTCTTCTGTTTTTAAATGTTTCTAATTATTCCATTTCTTAGCTCTTTTGACCACTGAACACGGTGTTTTTACTTTTCTTTGCCACATCTCTTACAAACAGTGATTTGTATTTTTTTTAGCACACGACAATATTTTTTTTCTAATTTTTTATTAACTGCATCCTTCCAAAAGACAAAGGTCTTTTATGCTTTTGTTATTAATAAATTTTTCTATGGTTCTTTTCATTATCGAACGATTATTATTTGCCTGATTCGCAATAAGCGAATATGATTTTTGCGTATTTTGCAAATAAAATTGCACAATTGTTTCTGGAGTTTTCTCATTTTCCGCATGTGTTAAACATACTAAACTAATAATAAATCGGAATAAAACTTGATAACGTAATAATATTCAGTACAGAGTAGTATGGAAAAACTTTTTTTTAAACAGGGTGAACCAAGCGGTAGGAGAAAATGAATCAAAAACCGTGCAAAATTTTCCGAGGCAGTTTTCAGAGCATTTTCCGTGAGTCATGAACCCAAAACTAATACCAATTTTTTCTTTTTTTAATACACAAAAGTGCTATTAAGGTAGTAGAAAAACACTCCAAGTTTATAGGACTTTTAATTCTTTAGAAATTAGGGCCCAATTTACACCTGTTTTTGAGCTTTCAAGGTATTATAGAACCTACATTTTAGGTAATAAGTGACGATAGCAGCAGGTAAATGAGAAGCTGGTCAAGTACTTATATCACTTCCACATATTGGCCGCCAGAAGATCAACTTAAAGATATATAAATACGGGACAGGGAGTTAGTTTCTTCAGGATACCGAAAATCGTAGGACAACTACTTACTGCCTCACAAGTTCGCCGAGGAATCGTTATCCGTGGACCAAAAAGAAATAGTTCGCGACGTGATTTTAAATAAATACTGGAAAAGAATGTTATTTTTGATACTTCGAGATACGCTAAAGAACAACAAGAAAGAGCAGGCGCTTCGCACCCCGACAATCAGATGCTTGAATCTAACTGACTTACGGTGCGATTTGATTTATCAGAAAGTTGTTGAAAACATGTTCGCACATTTTGTTGTTCTTGATGGGATTTCTGATTTGTTCTGTATTCTTTCACTTAAGATTCTTAGTTCTTACACGGTGAAATCAAGTCTAAACTGGTGTGGCTTGAACACTCTAATGTAATTAGCTAACAAACAATAAGATTGCCCTTATAGGGTGGTGCGAAAAGTATAAGGCTGCACTTGCGAATAGACACCGCTAAAGCCAGATACTTGGAATTGAAAAGTCCTACTTTCTCTCTTTTTTTAAATAGTATTTTGGAATTTCCAATAAAGGTACAAAATTGAACTTAGAAGACATGAATGAAAATCACAGATGAGCAAATTGAAGTTTTAAGAAAACATTATCATAGTGGAGGTTCAGAAAACAACTCAAGGAGGAAGCATATACAGGAAATTTACTTGCAATTTAATTTTTTTGCAATCCGTATAAATTACCACATCGTTTATCAAGCCCCAATGCTAAATTATTAAGCTTTTTCTTTATATTGGCAGTAGAAAAGATTAAGTCTAATTACGAAGTGTCTTTCTATTTCGGCTTCATATGGCAGAGTAGATGTGCGCAATGTTTGTTTATTAGTCACATTTGGTCCTCCACAAGGAAGTCATTTAGAACCTTTATTTTTTTGTGTAGTGCTGTGGTATATCTTCTCAAAACTTCTTCAATCTTAATCTATGTAGGCGATACGAAAATCACTTTTCTTACATAAAAAATAATTTCAATTTCAATTTATTAAAAAAAGTAACCATTGTACAAGTAAGATAAAATCTTTTCATTATGTACAAGAAGAAATACAATAACAAACTATGTAGCACAAAAAAGGATCAAACGATATACTTAAAAAAAGGAAAAATATTTCGAATCCTGGGAACTTCAGATAACGTAATATTTGGTGTAAACAAAACAGTTGAGGAAATTAATAACTTGAAATAAGTTCAAAGTAAGTAAATTACGTAACAAAGATTAAAAAGTTAAGGATACTATTTTTGATTGAGGTGAGTGTGTTGGACGAACCGAGAGCTTAATCCAAAATGGCAGGTTATTCCAAATTTTAACAACATGGCAGAAGAACAGGCGTTTAGTGACTAAATAATTGCATCGTGGCAAAATAATATTGTACGTCCTACTGGATCTAGTAAAGTCTAGGAGTTCGAAAATATAACTTGGGCAATGATACTTGATAATTTTGGCTAATAATATGACGAAAATCAAAATACTTAAAAATGCTGCAGTCCAAAATTGAATCAGTAAATTGTGAAACATGACCGTATCTGCGGAGGTTATATACATACCTGGTTGAAATCCAAAGAGAACGTAAACCTCTATAAACTTTTAAATTTTTTAAATTATAGATCTGATGTGATCATCCCATATAAATGTGCTGTTGAATACGACCCCAGGACTTTTTGCAGAGTCCACATAAGGAATAATAGTATTATTGAGGGTGACATATGGGAATTCATCCAAATCTACTTTAGTACGATTGGATTTCGACGGATTTAGTTTCAACTTATTGTCAATATACCACATATGAATGGCTTTCAAGTCATCATTGACGCGACTAATGGCATCCTCAATGAGGCCAATTGGCCTAGATATATACATTTGTACATCATCTGCATATAGGTGAAGATTGGAGTGAGTTATGCAAGAGAATATATCATTAATGTACATAGAGAGAAGAAGAGGACCGAGAATGGATCCTTGTGGTACTCCTGAAGTCACTGGAAGGAAAGATGATAACTATAAACTAGAGAATACCGATTGCGACCTGCCACTTAAATAATTATAAATTAAGCTAACCGCCTGTGAAGAGAAGTTAAATAGTTAATGACTTTTCAATATTTTTTAATGTATGTATTTCATGAATCGAGTACTCCAGAGGATTCAGCTTCATCACTCCAATTGAGTTTTCAATTTGCGCTTATTTTTTTTACAGAACTTTTTATATGTAGAAAAAATTCTAGATGTAGGATGTATTATCAAAAATTGTACGCTGACAGCCACAAGTTTAAGCCAAAACGTATAGGTATTTAATATAAATCACAAAAAAATGGCTTTCAGCAAGTGATAGACAGATAGATAGATGAATTTTCCCAGTTTAAATAAGAGCTCTTTGTTATCATGACTTGGAATATAGAGAAGGCAGTCTACAGAAAGTTTGTACAGGTGTTTTGAATCACAGATCGGATAGAATTCGTGTAATATAACTTTAGTCACAGTTTTGCTTTAAGAAAATGCGCACTTCAGTGTTTTACTGTATGATTATCGCGCAATTTTTGTTTAGAAATATTGTTAGAAGTGGTACCTTAGGAAATATCACTGAACTGAAAAATTCTTATTACATAGCTCGCATAGAAGTGAAAGAAATTACTTGGAGAAACGCAACACACAGAAAGACTAGGACGTACAGATGCAGTGGGGTTACTATAAAAAGTGACGTCATAATTACCACAGGACATTGTCTCTATGGAACATTTGAAAATCTAAAAATTTCAGTTTTTGCAGGAAAGAACGGAGAAAAACAAAGTAATGTGAAGGATTATCTAATCCATGAAGGATTTGAAGAAAAACAAAAAAATGGAAGTGGAATTTACAACTATCAAGATATTGCTATGATTTGGTTAGAGAGCCACTTTGAGTTCAATATAGTGCCTCATAAAATTTTCATTATGAATCAATCAACTAGTGTCGAAAACAGTATAGGAGTCGTTTGGAGCTGGCAGCATTATGTAGGGGAATCGGGAAAAATGCGACTTGTCCCAATTGAAATTTGTTCTGGTGTTTATTTTCAAAACAGAGAAACTTATGGAATGCTATGTGCATTACCAGAAAGCAAAAAGAGGGCACCTTGTGGCGGTGATTCAGGTAGTCCTTTTATAGTTAACAATAAGCTAGTAGGTCTGGTATCATTTGGAACGGCATATAGAATAAAGTATAAAAATGGTTCCATAATTGAAGGATGCAATCCAAAAAAGCCAACGGTATTGACGGATGTCAGAAAATATCAGCAATGGATTAATGATAATTTAGAAAAAGATCCACCAAAGTATAGGAAAGGAATTGCAAGTTTTATTTTAAGGCATACATTTCATAAAAGTTGGAAAGTCTTCTTCCAAGCTTAAGTGTTTATTTGTTTGGGTAATAAAATATACAATAAGGAGAAAATGCGAAACTTGTATTTTACTCAATACTATTAATGAATATTGATTTTCTTATTACAGCATTCCTTTATAATCTCGCTTAAGTTCAAGGTTTGCATACGCAAATTGGAAATTATTTTAAACCTAAAAAAAGCCCTGTAAAGCTAGACTAAAAATTATTGTACACCTCGAGCGGTTTCACAAGTATGGTTCTTTTTGCAGACTATGTTAAACTGTTTATACCTCAATTTATGAAAATTATCAATGCGCTTTGGTGAATTACAATTTGTGCTCTAACCGTTTTTTCCATAAATCGCAGTTTTCATTTAATTAAATCGAGACGTAGTTGTACCAAATTAATTTTCCAAAGGTTTCTTTTCAAGAGTCTAAATACATAGATTTTTGATCTTCGATTTAGATCTTCGTTGTTAATTTATGGTCTACGGCTTGTGTCTTTATTGGGGTTTTCATTTTATTCTTGCTCTTTAATGAATTGCCTATTTTAGTCTGGAATTTTAAAAATCTCATATGTATGTGTACAGATATTATATAGTTGTATCTGAAGGTGAATGTGTCTCCAAGATTAAGGAATACCTTAGGTTACACGTTTAGATAACAGGGCGTCATTTAAGAGTAATAACCTAAAGCCGACGAAAACTGAGTGCTTAGAAAATCAATATTGGACATTTTCCATAAATATATATTAACGGAATTTTAATTTCAAACAAGAATATTGTCAAAATTTGGGCGCACTTTTAATAAGACGTAATTGGTAAGTTACATTATTCTTTTTACGTGCTTTGACAGATTGATTCTTACCTGATTCTTTGGCAATTGTTTGATAAATTTTTTTGTTTGTTTTGAGCCCCTTTCTAATGCCCACTAGTGAACAAACTATAACCTTTTATTATTTTCCATGGAACTAGTTCTATCTAAAAGTTCTGATTTTTGAAATTTGTTTTGTGAAAAACAATCAACAGCACTAAGCAAAGCAATATCCGTAGGGTCTTATCCGATTTTATAGCTGTGAGTCTGTTCTGAAGAAAGATATGTACACCATGAAGGTTTTTCATATTGTCAAACTGCTATGTATATTGGGGTATCTTGGAAGTTTACTTGTAGAAAAATCTTGGGTGCGTCATGGCTGTTTAAACTTGCTAGGCCTTACGAAATCAAATCTGCCTGTAGCTCTGAAGACAACATGAAAACACTCCTACATATCAATACACTCAAAATACTAGCACGCAACCAGTCCACGGCTTCAAACCAAACATATTCGCATAAATGTCCCCCTTTTTTACATATTTTGAATAACATTTGTAGTTGTGGTGATTTTTGTAGGATTTTTACTGTCACACGTAAGTAACTCCGAACATAATCAATATCCTCTATAAAATTTGTACTGTGCGGTTTTCGTCAAAAAAGAGAAACCATTCACAGATACCGAGGAGCTTCTATTCTGCGACTCACGAAACAAGTGTGAATCCAGGGGATGACACCCCCCCCCAAACAAACGGTGCCTTTATCCTATTTTTCCAACCAAACCAAACCAAAAAAATCAAAGTTTTCAAGCATTCATCAATTAATTTCTTTTCACATTTATTCTGCCATATTAATAAGCCTAATTTTGAAATTGGTAAATTTATTTAGATTTAATTCTTTAGTACCGCCCTCCAGTATCTAAGTCCGTTAAACATAAATTATTTTGTTGATCAATATCAAAATAAAATAGTAAATTAATATATATTCAGCAAATGCGAGAAAAGTCATTAAAGCTGAGTTAAAAGAAATAAACTGCAGTAGGGAGAAAATTTTCGAAATTCGTGGAGTCACTTATTATTAAATTTAGAAGCTTATTTGACAGTTAAACACACGAACGTCATTTTTTAATATTTTTAGTACTGTAATTAACCATTTCACAAAGACCAAGCCATACAAGTATTTTACATAAATCAGCCCTATCTTTAGTTTTCTATTCTAAAGTTGAGAATGACATGACTCTAATTAAGGTATGCACCGCTTGCATCCGCGATCCCTTTTGAAGAAGTCTTGGTTTTTAGAAGCAATATACTCTTCAAGGGTATGAATTCCAGAGGCTCTGTTCAGTGGCGCACTTAGCTTTATTGTCTTGGCAGGAGCACGATCAAAATTTTATTAAAAAGAAGAGGATAAAGGCTTGGAGGTGTAAAATGATCAAACTAAATTCACACCTTGATAGCAAAGGAAGGTAATCATTCCTGAGCAATATTCGGAGAGGAGAGGGAGGGGGGAACTCTCTCTGAGCATTTTCTGATGCAGAATGATTCCAACCTTCTGAAAAAGTGAAAAAGGACATGAGACAGAATGGGTCCATATTAATACAGGTTGCTTTTCAGCAGTATAGCAGGTTAATACAGGTTGATTTTCAGCAGTGTAACGTTCAGTAATGGTGGTTTCTCCTGGTTGGGGGAAGGAATAACAACTTATATCCTCAGCATATCACCATATGCAATTTTTATCACAAACATAATCTTTTCCTGTAATAGAGCAGTTTAGGAATATGTTTTGCGATTTTTATCGAGTCAATTTCTGCTTTGTTTTCTGCAATCCAGGAAGATCCGTTTGTTATCATAAGTGAAGATCCTTTTCGAGAAAGGATCATTTTTGTTTCCTAGGGAATATGCAGCACAAAGCGTGGTTGATCGCTGATTGCTTCGCTCACCGTGTGTTTATTGTCCTATTTTTAGCAAAACCAGCAAAAACAGCTTTATCAGCACAGCTATCAGAGATTATCCACGCTTCGTACTGAACGTATCCAGGAGGTGTGACACCCCCAACGGGTTGAAACCATCGAGATTATTTCCTTTTATATATTTTTAAATCTTCATACCTTTACAATAATAATTTTTTGAAATTCGGAAAATTCAAAGGACGATGTGTCGGGTCAGTTTTTGTGTTTCAACTGCCCGGGTCATAGCAGAATATCAATCCGTTTTCGTTACCAGTGAGATTTATTGTTTTCTTGTATTATGGAGAAATGTTTTCCCGACTCTTTCATGATGTGTTATGTTTTTGATACTAGGTAGCGTTATTGATACTAATCAAAGTAACATAAACAGTTGATTGCACTAAAAACTAAACTGCAAACATGTTTCCCAAAGTTCGATTTTTGAACGAAAAAATCGAACTTAATTTTCAAATGGTTGTCATTTTCTTAATTTCAATATTTTCAAAAAATCTTACGATCTATTGTAGATATTTGTGTTTTAATTCCTTTCGAAGCTTGCAGTAGTGCGGCGATGTTTGTCAAAACACATTTTAGTTGATAAGAATTAAAATTGACAAATTTTTTAAATAAAAGTTTGAGAAAATAAAGCTCAGGTGTTGCTTAACAACTTGCAAAATACCCGAGAAAATTTCTTCAATATATGTTCGAGATATGTAACTTTGAAGATCAGCTACTTTTTTAGGGCTCCCCTTAGCCAATGAAGAGCAAATTGGTCATGCTGGCGAGTGAAGCGTGTAGACTAAACCGGATGGGGGAGGGGTAACAAAAGTTCGGATGAGCATATAAGCATCACGATCGATTCGAAGTTCTTCTAAATCTGTCAAAATATTTTTACAGATTAAATCATTCGATGCAGACTATCAATATGTGAGACATGAATTTTGAAAGATATATTTCTTACCGAAAGCAGGCAAGTTTTTACAATTTCCATCGCTAAGGGGATGAAAAGAGGTAAATATATTTTTTACACATTAAATAACACATATATAAAAAGGAGCACGGGCAGGTGAAGTTAAAACATGTGTTAAGAGCTACTATTTGCGATCATGGTTTACTAAATTTAAACTCACGAAAAACATGGGAGTTCATCTAACGGATGACGTATGCGCTAGCCAATTTTCAGATGTAACGCTTAAAATAGGTAATGGTGACTACTATCCTGTTTTGGATAGGAAGATTATTATCCCAACAGAATAATGCTCAGTGGTGGCAACCGTTGAAGGTTAGATTGCAAGAATATATTTTTACATTGCCGCCCATATCCAGGATATTGCAAAGGCATCGTGTATGATAAATGCTGAAGTGTACACAGGCAAAATTGTACAATGTCTTCCTAAAGTTGAATTTGAAAATGACTACCCTTAGTCATGAAAAAAATATAACACAACGACAGATACTTGGTTCACGACTGTACCAAGTGAAACTAATTGTTGGCAACTTTCGTAATTTTTCCTAGTTCGAGTTAAAAAGTCTCAGGCATTTCTTTGCACTTTTTTTTTTTAAAATAAACGCCTACTTCATTTGCTTATTCTTCTCTTCCTTGGTACACTGTATAATAAATTTTATACTAGATTTTTACACTGAAAAACTGATTTTTAGTAGAAGTTTTGTGAGAGCACTAGATGCGACTCTTATTGGAATTTTAAAAAAGAGCAAAGCTGAGAATAGAGGGTCGAAAAAGGGGTATTGTAATGCTTGGATGTAGATTAACCCTGTTATCTGGTTGTCTTCCAAGATCGAAAATGAAAAAAATTGTATTTTAATTCTCGACGACGCATAGTAAACTGGATAAAGATTACTCGGTTACTTTGTCCAAAATTTAAGAATTTTACAATAAGACAAGAAATGGCGTCATGGATATCAACATCATGGACAACCTTCAGCCAACAACTGTCGTGTTGTGGTTCTGGAAATTAAAGTGTTTTTCAGATATAGAAGGTATTAGAAATATGATTCATCTTTCTGGTAGATTTCTGGTATTTTCAAACATGCACAGAAGTTTATCTAAACATATTGTCGTTCACTAGCTATTAGTGATGTGGAATTTGATAATGACATATTTAGAATTGTGAGGCATAATCCAATTTTTCTACAACCGAATGTGTCCCGGAGAAAAATTCTACATGATGAAAAACTTCACACTATTGAACAGTTGTTCAAGAACTACTGCCACAAAATCTTCCTAGGCCGAATTTAAGTTTCTCAGAATATCAAGTGTACAGGACCCAGGTATCAGCTTTTCTTTCCCTAACGACATGTGTACAAGAAACAGTCACTTTGTAGTACAAAGCCAATAATTTTAAAGCAACATAAGGCACGTGTAGAGTCACCACCATCTGCAGATGCCATAAGAGACTGTCATAGCAACTAAATTTCACTTATTTCACTTTATTTGGCAGATGGAATTGACTTAACATCGCGGCTCTTACATGGTCTTATAAAACAAATTTGCACAAATGCTTTCAATCAAATCCACGCCTGGTTATAAAAGAAAGGTTGTATCACTAAGTAGGAAGTCTGTGTCTCGAGCTCCTAGTAAAATGTTTTTTGCATTAGTTTTGTGCAGTTTAGTTGCACAGTTTGCACTTGGAGTGGCAAATCCTTTAATAGGAGGATCACCTGTCGGGGAAGTTAAAGTGAAGTATGGAGGCAGAAAAGAAGTTATAGGACGAACTGAGTATCCTTACATGGTATTTATAGAATTGGTGGAAATATTCTTCATGAATGAGACTCATATCGATAAAGGAATTCACCACTGTGGTGGGGTTATAATACGGAGAGGAGCTGTGCTGACTGCTGCACATTGTCTTACGGAACCACTAACAACACCATACGTTTATATTTTCACTGGGATTATAGACAAAGAACTCGAGCGCGATAAAGTTTGGTATAGCCCTATGTTGGACTATGTGATCCATGAGGGGTATATAACTGAAGAAATAAACTTATCGAAAAGAAAGTATCAACACAACGATTTAGCCATTATTTGGGTGCAACAATTGTTCCATTTTGATAGCCTTGTGTTTCAAATTGAACTTTTGTCGCCTTTCACTAAAGTTACAAGCCGAATGGGGTACATTTTGGGCTGGGGAGCAACCAAAACACAAAAAAACTCCGATAAACTTCTTAAGGGTGAAATGAGAGTTATATCAAGGGAATCATGCTTAACATATTATGAGGACTATGATTTGACCCAGGAAATGTTGTGTGCCATGTCCGACAAGAAGTCTGTAATGAGTTGTAAAGGCGATTCTGGGGGACCTCTTATTATTGATAATAAGTTGGCAGGAATAATGTCTTTCAACACATATGAAAATATAACGTATATAGACTACGGTGTTTCTGTTCTCGAGTGTGATCCAACTAAGCCTGCAGTACTCACGTATGTTCCAAAATATAAAAACTGGATTGAACAAAAGTTGCACAAAGGCCCACCAAGGGACAGAATACGTAAATGTAAAAAGCTGTAGTCGAATGAAAATTTTATACTCTATAATAATATTGAACGAAACCCAAACAACAAAATGTTGTACAGCTGAGTTTTATATTGATATTTAGAAATTTTGTACCGAAAGAGATACATTAAAGTATTGGAAAAAATTTGTATAGTGTATAAAAATATTGAATAAAGTATGTTTTTATTTTTCCGTGCGAGTTAATAACAATTTATTTACTCTATAGTCCTAGTATGGGTGGTCTCAAACAGCAACCCATCATGGCGAGCCCTCTCTAACTCTTCCTAACTAACAAACTTGGCCCCTTGGAGTAGAGTATGGTATGCACCATTGCAAATTAAATCATAAGGTAAGGAGTAAGATCATAAGATTCTATCTAGTTAAATTTATCACTGCTAATTTTTCTCTTTTACAAAATGTAGAAGAAATTCCAAATAAAACAAACTTTTTATTCCTTTCTGTTTTTCTTTCTATGCTTTGCAGCTTATAGCGGCGATAGCATACGGCGGCGTCCAAAAATTCAGTATATCATCATTACCGGCTATGATGACCGTCTTCGGGTCTTAGTTGCCTCTGTGACTGTACCTCTCCAAAGCTTTCGACTTTATATCTGCATCCGGGATTACCGTAGCATATTTTCAAAGCTAATTATATT
>QYTT01095167.1:79194-93819 GCA_006980735.1 Dasypogon diadema
CTGCTATTTAACCTACTAACAATTTCTTTTGTCCCTAATTGGTCTAATCGTACTAACAATTTTGCATGCTTGTCGGGGAGCCCAATCTTAACGCATTTCTCTGAAATGTGTGAACGCTTATGCGGAGATGGGTAAACGTTTCTTAGCACCTGGCTGAGAAGTGCGCCTTCTGGGCTAGAAGGGAAACTCAATATTTAGAAAAAAGATTTACGAATTGTAGTTTAAACTGATTGAGGACACATCGTATTCGCTCTCTAGCGGCTCTTTTCTTTTCTGTTCCCTAGACTCTAAGTTTGACTCAGAATTCATCATTCTACTATTTGGACGGGTTAAAGAAATTCAGTCATGTACATGACTGGGATTCCCCGAATTATGCGTAGGGTAAAGACGTACACCGAATTCTCTTTTTGCAGGAATTTTTTGGGAACGTATCTATCGTGTAAAAAGAGAATTCGGTGTAGCTGGAAAGCGTGTATTAAAAGGAAAAAAAAACTAAATTTTGCCAGAAAAATACATTTCCCTGTGTTGGGCTGAAAACTGTTCAAATCACCCACGTAATTAAATCCTCAATTATTACACTGTAGTCATACACATTTTAAGTTATTGTACAGAACGAGTTGTAGTGTCAAAAACGGAAGGAATAAATTACATACACAAAGTTTTTTGTTCCAGTAATTTATTTGGTGCAGCCTATGGTGGCTACATTAGCTACCATGGTAACAACTTAAAAATACTATTCCACGTCAATAAAGTGAAACTCCTAGCACACATCCAGTACACATTTCCAAACCATACATATTGACATAAGAAATAGATGCTAGTAGTCCCCGAGAATCGCGTGAAATATGTTCAGGCAGTTCGTTGGGGAAAGTTACTCAAGTGATCTGTCGGACGGACTCCCGTCTGAATATATAAGAAAATTTTTTGTTTTGTACTCAGTGTTTTTCCGAAATTCAAGAAAATGTCTCTGTCAGTATTTTTCTGTGTTCTAATAGTGCAATTTTTATTCGGTGATGCAGATCCTGTCATAGGTGGACTGCCTGCAGGCAAAATAATCCCCAAATATGGAAACAAGAAGGAAGTGATTGGACGAACCGATTACCCCTACATGGTTTATATAGAAACGTGCGAAATCGTTTCTGTAAGTGAAGCTGGCGTGAAGGAAACATGTCACTATTGCAGTGGATCAATTATTAGAAGAGGCGCTTTGTTAACTGCTGCACATTGTCTTACTCAGACAGTGACGCCGCCATATATTTTTGTCTATGCAGGAATACTGCACAAAGATATAGAAAGTGGAAAAGTTCAAGAACACGAAGTGTGGGACTACTTGATTCATGAAGACTATATAAATGAGGGCGAGGATCTTTGGTCAATAATATTTCAACATCACGATATAGCTATCGTTTGGGTGAACATATTGTTCAATTTTAATAAAGAAATTAATCAAATTCCTTTAATTAGTCCCTACACTAAAATCGAAAATAAGGAAGGATTCATTTTGGGCTGGGGACGAACTGAAAATGGGCAAAGATCTCCCATGCTTCTTAAGGGTGAAATGAAAGTTATATCGAACCAATTATGTCACCAATCCTATCCTGATGACAAATTTACTTGTGGAATGATATGCGCGCTATCAGAGACAAAGACAACTACATCTTGTGTAGGCGATTCCGGGGGACCTCTTGTAATTGATGGTAAATTAGTTGCTTTGATATCATTTAATAAGAAGTTGGATGTAACACTAAAAAATGGTGAAACGGTAACTATATGCAACCCAAAAGTACCTGCAGTATTAACATATGTTGCAAAATATCAGCGATGGATTGAAAATAATTTATTAAGAGGCCCACCAAGGGATAGGAAATTAAAGTGATAATGATATCCTAAAGTGAATACCAAAAGAGATAAGCTTTAATTTTTTAAAATTAGTTTTAACATTAGTGTAGAAAAATTATAATAAATTGATATGAATAAAGAGCTTTATTATCAAATTTTCAGACAGATCTAAGCACAGCTGTAGTACAGCATTGGCACCGATGTTATAAGAAAATCTCTTTAGATAGTGATGTGTTCGCAGTGTTACTTCAGATTTTTTGAAAGCATTTAATAGAGCCAATCACAAATTGTTATTTAGAGAACTACGGTCAATTTTTAATTCTTCTAAATCGGATTTGGTCATATTTGACAGGAGACGTCAGCAAGAAGTCTTCTGTAGCAATAGTTCATCGGAATTCCTCTATGTTTCGAACGGAGTCTCACAACGTTCTATTCTTAGGCCTTTAATGTTTGCCATGTTTATCAATGATCTCCCTTTTGTTTTCCATGACTAGAATATTCACATGTATACAAGTGATAAGCAATTATACATCTCTACACCTATGAGGCTAGTCGCAGACGCTGCGTGGCGAATAAATTATGATATAAGATATATGACAAAATGAGCTTTCGATAATGCTGCTTCAGAATCTAACGCTATTTTAGAATACTGAATTAGATTCGCAAGTGTGGTGCTTGATAATTTAGTTATCTCTTACAACAACTCAATGGAAAATCTTGGTATGTATTATATTTAATAAAACGGCGATTCAATCATGTAACTCCTCACTCTAAACAAGTTGTGGGATGTTCTCTGAATAGTTACATTAATTTTCGAACGAATATGATTTTGATGTAAATTAATTTTGGGGAGGACACTCATTATTTGTATAGTAAATTAAGGTTTTCTCAATTAGGTAAGACATTTTTTAACGTGACGTAGTTTTGCTCTAGACCTAGTGAGCGCCAACTTTTTGTTCAGCGATCAGTCTTTGGAATTATCTTCCAATTAAATTGAGAAGGCACAGTGGCGGCCGTAATTTTCGAGTTATTTGTGATCTGCCTAAACATTCAACTATGTAATGTGGATGCACACCCATTCCTTTTTTACATGTCCTTTTATTTTAATAACGTCAACACTTAAATCTCGATTTCATGAGTTAACTTAGTACTTAAATCTTGATTAAATTATTTTTATATGATAAAAATTCTCCTACACATATGTTGCTCAAAGTTCAAATAGGAGTCGATATTGTTTAATATAACGTAATCGAAATAGGGGTATTTTAAATCACTGTCGAGTCTTAAATATTAGTCTGGTGTGAATTTGTCAAGTATTTAGGACTAAATAGAACACTTACGTTCAGAGACCATATTTCTCGCACAATTCATAAAATTAACATACTTCACATAATACTTTATCCTTTTATAAACAGGAAATCGACGATTAAAGGAGGTAATAACTATTGATTTACGCAAGCTATTTAAGCTTGCTAGGCTTTGTATGATTAAATATGTATACATATTTGGAACTCTAAAAATCTGAAATAATTCCTGCCTTGCCATTTTTATTCAGAAAAAGAATTGTTAAAAATTATGCTTTTTTGGGGTACGAGGATTCCTAGGTGGAAAGTTCAACAACCGAAGCCAATCATCAGAGTCAAGTAATGCTTGGCGCAAATAACAAATGTGATATTGTTTCGTGTTTTTTTGTTTTAATTAACGAGCCTATAAGAATGAAGAAGGAAGAAATGGGCTGAGCCCATGTGCAGGATTTTGGAAGAACATTTCTTGTAAGAAGACAGATTCTTCTCTTACGAAATATATTTATTTTTAGTTGAAGTGATTTAATTAATATACGAAAGGATCTACTCTAACTTATAACGCGCTTTCGCATAAATTCTTCAGATGGTCCAAAGCTCAAACTCAACATGGTAATAATGTAAACAATTACTTTATATCAGTGAAGTGAAAATATTAACACAATAAGATTTCTTGGAAAGCGTAGACAATGTAGGCCTTCAAACCATACATATTGACATAAACATACCCTTAGAAACAAAATGCCAGTAGCTTCATAGGCTCCCATTAAATATGCACAATAGACAGTACACAGGTGAAATTTACTCAAATGTTTTCTTTTGGGGTTCGCGCCTGAATATATAAGAAAATTTTCTGTTTTGTACTCATTGTGTTTCAATAACTCAAGAAAATGTTTCTGATTGTACTTCTCTGTAATCTAATAGTACCATTTTTATTCGGTGATGCAAATCCTGTTATGGGGGGATTACCTGCAGGGAAAATAATCCCCAAACCTGTGAACAAGAAGCAAGTGATTGGACGAACTGATTACCCTTACATGGTCTATTTAGAAATATGCGAATCCATTTCTGAGGTGGAGGATATCTGCTACTACTGCGGTGGATCAATTATTAGAAGAGGCGCTGTGTTGACTGCTGCGCATTGTTTTTCTGAAACGGTGGCAGAGCCGGAAGTTTACATCTACGCAGGGATATTGCATAAAGATATTGAAATTGGAAAAGTTAAAGAACGCATCATGTGGGACTACTTGGTACATGAAAACTATATATTCGAGGACGAGGATTTGACGACAAGAACGTTCCTACATCACGATATAGCTATTGTTTGGGTGCAAAGGTTCTTTAATTTTAATAAAGAAATTAACCAGATTCCTTTAATTGGTCCTTACGCTAAAATCGAAAATAAGAAAGGATTAGTTTTGGGTTGGGGACTTACTGAAAATGGGAAAAGATCCCGCATGCTTCTTAAGGGTGAGTTGAAAATTATATCGAAGCAACGATGCTCCCAATTCTTTCCTCATAACAAATTTACTTTTGGAATGATATGCGCACTATCAGATAAAAAGGGAACTACACCTTGCAATGGCGATTCTGGGGGACCACTGGTAATTGATGGTAAATTGGTTGCTCTGATGTCATTCAACATGCGCGTGAATGTAACTTTAAAAAATGGTGAGACAGTATCACTGTGTGATCCAAAAGTACCAACCGTGTTAACTTATGCAGCAAAGTATCAGCGATGGATTGAAGATAATTTAGTAAAAGGACCACCAAGAGATAGGAATTTACAGAGAAGTGAAAATGAAGTTCCAGAATGAAAGACGATAATTTTTTCAAAATTAATTTTAGCATTAGTGTAGCTCTAATAAAATGATATATAACTTAACAATTCGTCTCCTTTGGATTATATTGTGTACAAATTTTTACCTCTCTAACAATTTGCAGAGTTGTGGCATTTATAGTAGATATTAATCATATGTTTATATTAATCTCTGATTTATCACTTTCAGAAGTAGTAAAGAGTCCTTTTCTGGCTGCTACTAGTAATATAAGTAAAAAAATGGTGTGGGCATCACCCCATAGTTGAAGTGAGGCTTGTGCATGTATCAGGCGATGCAAAAGTTTTTCTTTTTATTTTATTTTTATTTTTTTCATTTTATTTCAATTCTTTTATTTATTAATTTGGTACTTCAATATTGCTTAAAAATTTTGTAGATAGTCCCTTATTAAACGTATAGAGATAACAGAGAAAGCGTTTATCAAAGTGAATTTCATTTCAAAATTTAATTCTATTTAAAATGTTTGTGTCTAGCAACCTTTCCATCAAAGTAAAATAAATGACATGATCAATTTCTATGAAGATTTTGATATCAATAATTCTACCTCATGTAATTTGTAATAATTTCCTTGTGAAATTATTTAAAATGATAGAAAAATTGTGACTACTCGTTGTGAGTATCTGTACCGGGCAAGTGGATCGGCGCACTGACGATGATCAAATTGATTTGCTGTGATCGAAACACTTTCTTTATTCCCTTAGAAAGAAATTTTCTATTCATGTAGACATTTTTCAAGTATTTTTCTAAGTGAATTTCACTTAAAAATTCAAATCAATTTATAATAAACTTTGTTGTCCGTTTTCTTCAGTACATCCAGATATACAAATTTCGTTATTTGGAACTTCGACTGTACGCTGCAATTCATTCTTCAGAGATGACATTAATATGAGAGTGATATCATTAATATTTTGCTGTATATATACACCTTACCGATCACACATTAAGCCATTTATATTCTTTATTAGTGCACATCTCAGACAAAATGAAAACATTCGAATATCGTGCAACATTATCGATAACATTCAAATTGTAAACAATTATCCATTAAATTTTCCCTGTTTTCAGCGATTAAACTGAATCAATCTAACAAATGTGTCAAACGTTTGACACATTTGTCGACAAATTTCTATGGCTTTATTAATATCCAAATTTGATTCGAATTCTTTTCTTTAAAATTCATAATTGCTAATATATCACTTCTTTGCTTCTAAACCGCACGAGCATATCATCATAATTTTGCGTTCTGTGCTTTGGTCATAAAGCGTAACGGTAATAAAGGGTATCTACTTTGATATAAAACACAACGCAGAGGAAAGGCTAAAAACGTAAAATGTAGCTAAAATGTGGCTAGAAAAACGTAAAAATGTGGGTAAACTGAAAACGCAATAACAGGGGCCCAACCATCCACCAGTACTGCTACTCCAGATACATCCATGTATAGGGAGGTAAGCTATTCCAAAAAGAAAAAAGAAAAAAACTGCGGAGGTCTGAGTTTTTATATTTATTATGAATAGGAAGAAAAAAAAAACACAGAAAATTTATTAAATGAAGTAGCAGTTGCGTGAAATGAGGCCGTTCATTCACTGTTTCAACATCTACTAGGAAAGGATAAGATATAAATATTTACTTCAAGTGTAATCAGTGCAGTATTAGTACGAGTAACTCAAACAGTACCCAGTAGGCAAAATGAGAAGCGCTTCGCTTGACAATGCATGAATTCTTGCAAGAATTTATAAGAAATGGAAATTCCTAACAAAGTAATGCACAAAGTATTGCAAGTAAAAATAAATATGCAGCAGGAGGACATGATTAATCATGACCTTGCACGGTATGGCATTCCAGCTACGTTATCTGTTTATGCGATGTGTCATTAATGCTGTTTAGTGTGTGCTAGAGCGTTAGAAGAGTAGGTTGAAAAGTGCCTCAGAGGTGAAAAGTGAAATTTTTGTCTTTTAGATTATTGGGGCCGGTCAAGCACTATGTAGGTACAAATCTATTTATTTCCGGCCCCCTCTTCCCCTCACAAGGCAAAATAAGACCAACGCGTACAAGCTAAATCATAGCACATAATGACAGTATTAATTTCACTTCACTACTTTTATAATGCATGCCATGTAAAAGTAGGTGGCGTTTTCGTGTAAAGAATAAGTGGTACTCATTATTATCATGTGTTACTGAATAGATGCAATATTCGTCATACTTCCTACTGGGTAGTGTATTAGCATCTGCAAAAACTGACATAAATGCGTATCCGCGGTGCATCCGTAACATTACTTTCTGCATTACCAGGGAATGCGGCAACTAACTGCACAACACAAGAAACGCATGTTTTCTACATTAATGCTGGAGATATGATTTAGTAAATATTACCAATGGCATTACTTTTGTTTATTACAATTAACACAGAATTATTGAAATCGATGGCCTTCCAAAGATTATTACTTTCGGTAATATTTAAGTGGTAGGTCCGTAATCTATGGAGAAAATCTTGTCCCACAAAAAATGTTGTTGACCTGTAAATTTGGTCATAGGATAATAATCATAATGACATTCTTTTATGTAAGTTGGAAAACCACATTTTTTCGCAATATATATTGATTAATATAATAATTAATAAAAGTATAACAAAAATAAGAAAATCAATTAAAAATGACAATAATGTAAATACAAATGTTAACTTTTTACTGCTGCTGCTGCTTGAATTCGCCGCTTTATTCTTTATACATTCATTTTTGTGGATCCGGTTCTTGTGGATTTTAAAACTTCATTTTATTAAAGTGATAATTTCTTTCTCACTGCCCGTCCTGACAGAACTTCTTAAAATTTAAAATATGAAGAGTTATCATTCTTTTAAATACTGGTTGTCTTCCTCGAAGGTTTTCATCAAATTTTCGTTTTGATTTTTTAATCGTCAAATTTGTGTTCTTAATTTTAAATTATTATAATTTATTTAATCTTTAAGCTCAAATAGCAGATTTTATGAATAAATAGTGAAATTTTACCAATATTTTATGTGAAATATTTACTTCCACAATACAACGCATAATTTTCCTTTCTCACTTTAATTTCGAACAACAGTGCTTTAAAACTTGTTGGAAATTGCTTCCTTATTAAAATGTACATATATTCCGCAATGAAAAAATATTTTCAAGCTTTATTGGACTGCATTCCGAAAAATAAATAAATAAATGGTCTTTAAGACCACTATCCAATCTTACATTACTACATTTAACATAGGGAAAGCTATGAGCAATTTAGCAAAAAAAACATAGAAAAACTCATATAAAATTTCAATCAATATCATCATTAACTACTTGGAGGAATTTAATTAAAAAGTCCATTGTTCCTTCACCAATTTTTATTTATTCCTCCTAAATAGTAAGGCTATTATCGTGTTTTAACAAAGTCTAGGTTTTGGTTTTCTATATTTTGGCGGTCCTCTGCATAAATTATCCTCAATCCATTGTTGATATTTTGCAACGTAGGTTAGCACTGCTGGTTGCTTTGCATCACATATTTCCACTACTTCATTAGTTTTAAGTGTCACATTTTGAAGCATGTTGAACGAAATCAAACCAAATAATTTACCATTAACTACTAATGGACCACCAGAATCCCCTTTGCAAGATGTCGTTGTTTTTGTGTCTGATATTGCACATATCATTCCATCGGTAAATTCGTTAAATAAATAACTTTGAGCACATAACTCTCTTGATATGACTCTGATTTCACCCTTCAACAGCATAAGAGAATCTTTTCCGGTATTATCAAATCCCCACCCCAAAATCAATCCGTTTTTGTTTTCGATTTTAGTGTAAGGACTGCCAAGAGGAATTTGGTTAATTTCTTTATTAAAACAGAAGCCTTTCTGAACCCAAACAATAGCTATGTCATTATGTTGATACGATAAGCTCCAGAAGTCACCTGCCTCATCTACATAGTCTTCGTGTATCAAATAGTCCTTCATTAAGCCTTCTTCAGCTTTCAAAAGTTCTATATCTAAATGCATGATTCCTGCATAGATGAAAACTGTCGGCTCTGTTAGAGTCCCAGTAAGACAATGAGCTGCAGTTAATACAGCACGTTTTCGAATAATCACTCCACCGCAGTGAGAACACTTCAATTCGTTAACATTTCCATTTTTATTTTCAGAAATAGCTTCGCATATTTCTAAATATACCATATAGGGGTAGTCTGTTCTTCCGGTCAATTCCTTTTCGTTTCCATATTTGGAAATTATTTTTCCGGCAGGCAGGCCCCCTATAATTGGGTTCGCATCGCAGAATAGGAACTGTGCTATAAGGTAGAAAGAAAATGCCACGATAAACATTTTCTGAGTTGCTGAAACTTACTGAACGCCAAATCACGAAATTTTCTTATATATCCAGCCGCGATCCAGAAAGAACATTTGAGTAAATTTCATCTGCGCACTGCCACCTGTAAATATTTTGTGGGAGGCCTTGGAGCTAATGGCATCTTATTTCTAAGGGTACATCTATGCCAATATGTACGACATGAAGGCGTGTACTGGTGGCACGTTCCAATAAATCTTGTTGTGCTAATATTTTCCTTTCATTGTAGCTGTGTTTTTGGGATCGACGCCATGAATTCACATATTCCCACATGAATTCATGTATTCACACATCATCCATCAAAAGCTCGAACCTGGTCTCGTTACATTTTGGTTTTTGGTTTGGTTATTTAGCTCTTAGCGTGTGTATGATCAGTGTTGCCACGGAAAATATTTTAAAATCAGGGAAACTGTCTGGTAAAAGTCTGGTAAAAATCTGGAAATTACATATCACTTCAAAAACAGTTTTTATTTGTAAAAATATTACAAAAACTTTACAAAAACAGCAATAATAACAATTTCCAGCCGAAAATAAAACCTTTTTACCTGCTTTGATTTCGAGTTTTGTTTGGCACACTATACAAAAAGCACTGCCTTTAGGTTTTTGTATAAGCCAGCGAGCGGTTTAATTCTGGATCCGTACTCCATTTGGCGCTGTACTTCTGGTCATACTTTTTCTTGTTTTGATTAAATCTAGAAGTGTTTCATAATTTTACAAAATATTTTACGAAATTGCCAGTTTTCTGTTCATGCACAGTTTCCGCCAGCGCAATTTTAAAAAGTCTTCGTCTTGAAGAGTATTGAACTCGCCATTTGAAGTGCAGTAATCACAAACGCTGAATTACATTAACAAACGAAAATACAACTGCGTCCCAAATAGAATAATTTCGAAGGGAAATTTAAAATAGGAAATCTAACTTCCAGATTCATGTAAATTTAGAAAAAGAGTTTAAGTTTCAGAGAAAGTCTGGAAAGTTGTTTTAAAAATCTGGAAATCTGGAAACGGGTCAAAAGTCTAGCAATATCCAGACAAATATCTGGATCTGGCATCACTGGTCATACTATCAGCACCTCATCGAGCCAATTGCGGTACTCAAGCTTGGAGAACGTACTACGCCACTGATTTTTCAGACAAGTAATCAACAACCCACACTTGCTTGGGTCGCAGTTCTGCAGATTTCTTCCTCTATTGAGCGCGGGTTCGAGTCCCGTGAACACTTTGATTAGTTAAGTCCATTGGTTGAGGAAATTATATTCTGAGGAATGGGGACATTGCACAATAAAATTTCATGCAAAAAAAAAACTGTGAATTGCAAACATTTGTCATATGTCCACCTACTGCAAGTACATACGCATTTCTAGCCTTAGTACATAAGCCATAGTCCGTAAAAAATTTGTCATTCGAGAAATAGTTAGCCTTCAATAAAAAAAAAGTAAAGCAAAGAGAAATGGTATTTTAATTAAACTTTTAGCGCCCTGCGAGATATCATTCGAGCAGAGAATAATACTATTCAAGTGTCCTTCGAGGAAACAATCTGTTACTCTTTTCATTTCAAGTAATTAATAATTTCCCTATCTCCCTTTCCCTAATTTTCTTCCGCCTAAGCTGTTCTGTGTGCATCATAGTTTTATCCCCTGAGCTTAGGCAATTTAAAAAAAAATAATGCTGAGAGTTACTTAGTGTACTTTCAGAAACCAGTCATCCATTTTCTGTTCGTTTTAGAATTTCAAGGAACCTGCCATGTATAGAGCATTCCGAACCTAATGTGTCATATAATTTTCGTATGCTCAGCATATCGAGGAGCAATCGAATCTTATATCTTTGTAGCTCTCTCTTCACAATAAACTAGAAAATAGAGGAATAACGTAGCGGTCCAGAGGATACTCTTTTTTACAATATTGGGAAGTTTGGATCCCAAGTTTAATTTCACAGTAATTTTGCTACGTTCAAGTCTGACTAGTACTAATTTCAGAAAATTAATAACTTTACAAATATCTTACATATTAGAGCTTCTAGAAAATGCCTTACAATACTTGTTTCGTCCTCTTATTAACGCACAAAACTAAATTGATAAAAAAGGAAAGGAAGATGCTGGGATTGAGGACGCAACAATACTGTAATAAAGAATAACCATCGGGGAGAAATACGACAGTCCGAGAACTAAACCCAAGGAGAATTAAATCGATTTCAGCTTTCGTCCCAAATCGAAGCAAGAAGTTCTCGTCACAAAATCAACCTATGCTCGAAATAGCTTTGAAATTCCCAATCAAATTGCCCAGTACTATCTCAAGATAGATCTCCTTATTCGTTCGAAGATTCCAGGATTTGTTTAAAGATATTTCGAGAGTACTTCAAAGTTCTTAATTGGTCTTGAGCAAGTAATGCATTTTAGATAGTTCTACAAGTGAAAATCGAATGGGTCCAAGTTAGGGGGTACAGGCAGATGTAACCAGAAGAAATAAATTAATTCATGAATAAAGCGTGATTGTAACACAACTAGCAACTCTCACACCACTGAATTGTTATTATTCCTAACAGATGTTTGCTTTTGTTGAACGTAGAATTAATTTGATGATTTGGAATAGTTTATTACATTCTAGTCTCTACGACTGTACCTCTCTAGTTTAGAGTATATAATTTTAAGTAAATCTTTGCCTACTATAGATATGCAACGCAAGAAAGCCTCTCCTCCGGTTAGTCTCTGAATTTCTTTACAGGAAAATCTTGGACCCCAACTAAAAATCAAAACATGGTACACTTTATGTAATCTAAAATAGAGTTTACCCGGATGAGATTACGACGTATTTACATTACTACCAAATGTTGAACTAAAGCTGAACCGAAAAATTGCCTTCATGTACAGGTGCTATTATGTTCAGAAAGTCCCTTCTACAACGTTGGTGGAAATTCTACGGATTTGGGAAATGTTAATCTCATCTTTATCAACGCTTTCAAGATTCCCTAAATGGTTTTATCGTACCGTGTCAATAACGTTACTCTGGATCCTGCTCAAATACCACATACATATCACCATAAAAGTATTTAAAATGCATATATCGTCTTAAGTAAACGAGATGTCTAAAACAAAATACCTCTTGAGGCAAATACATATCTTCCCTTTCAGAGCTGAAGGCGAGGGCTCTTGTAAATTGCTATTTATCACTGAGCTGTCTCCAAACAGAAAGCTCTTCCTTCTTTCCAGAGTATATACAATTCCTGCCCTAAAATATTACTTTTATCCCAAGCTTCAGAGGAGCAACACACTCTTCCATTTGAATAGTGGATTAGGGGGTTCACTTTCCATTTTGTCACAAAAATGACAGCTTCAATCATCAAAATTTACATCATTTCTCCTGCTGTCATCTTTCTGTCGTGTTAGTTTCTAAATTTGAGGAGCCGATGGCTTTTCTTGAAGTTTATATTGTTTAATACATGGGACGGAAGTGGGCAGGATTTTTTATACGAAATGAAGTCAAGATGCTTGCAGTGAAGTGCTTTTAAGATCCGCCAAAAAAGTCTTGGAATATCTGTAATATGGTTCTACGAGATTTAAAGTTCCTGGAATTGATAAAAATAGAAAAATGGAGGAGTGTTTATGGAATACATAAATAATAGAAGAAAACTAAAAGAAAGCAACAAAATATTTTAAACAAAAATACAAATATATAAGTAAACAGAAAATATGCTAGTGTCACTCATGAAGTGCGTTCAATCAGTCATCACCTTATTGTGGTAGTGAGTAGTTCGCTGATAGAAGGGCGAAGAAGTCGAAGGAGAAACTCATTGATATTTGGCATGACTGGTGGAAGATGATTTCCCGAATCTGAGCATGTGGTGGGATGTTGACAAGCTCCAGATTCACTCCCTTCTGGAGACGCGTTTAAGTAGGAGTATCTTAAATTGGAGAGCCTCTCCCAACCCAGACAGAGCTAATCTTACGAGGAACTCAAAGTCGCGCTACTTGCGGTAGGGAGAAATCCCAAGCGAATACTTTTTCCAGGTGACGAGAAAGCGAGAACTCGACAATTGACGAGTCTGAGGGATCCCTTGATGCAGATCAGTTGGCGGATTATATTCCGGGTCACAACACTTGGCTGTATTCCGCACCAATGTCGCCAACATCCTCGGCTAGGAATAAGTATGTTGGAAACATATTCCTTCCTTTTCATAAGAAAACAGGAACGCCCTGGACCGCATTCTCACACTCGAGGAACTGATCTCTGCCACGAAAGAGCTAAAACGTCATACCTCCTCTAATTATGACGGTCTGCTTCCAAAATTCTTCATATATTTTGGGAGTCTCTTGATCTCCTGGAGGTCTTTAATTCGGAGGTTGAGGACCAGACGGACCATCACATCCCTTTAGGCCTGAAGAGGATAGGGAATAGAAGACCAATAATCTTGTGTAATATAGACTACTGGTAGTGGTACTCGGCTTAGTCATTGCTTCAGAGATGCACTTTGCATTCCCAAACACTTGACTGCTTATCACGAGCATAAGGAAATGAAAAACGTCATGATCTCCGTGAATCAAGAAGAGGCTTTTGGCAGTGTATTTCATGAGTACTTTTTGGCTGCTTTGGAGTCATTATCATCCAAAGTCTCTTCAGAGACCCTGCTGTTCTGATCCAGTATCAAGGACAGATTCTGCCTCCAATCCCGTTTCGTCGGGATGTCAGGCAGGGCTGCTCTTTATCAGGTATACTTTACGACTTTGCTCTGGAATCATTGTTGATAAATTGTTCCATACAGAATATTAAGTTTGTCTCGCATGTACCGCATATACCATTATAAGGCCTCTGTGGTGTTTGTGGATGGGACGCATACCTGCATCAGGTATATGGGTGTGTGTATGAGGCCAAATCTTGTAATTGTAGAACGGCTCTAAAGTAACTCTCCAATGCCCCTTCTTCTGGGCGATCATAATATTGTTCTCCTTACCGCCGAAGGAACGGACGGCCTTGATAAATTACGTGATTATCTTGCTCATCATCTTCTAAAGGTAAGATGTGTCCGGCAGGGCTATCCCTTGTTGTTAAATTTTCCTCAATTGACGGGGGATTAAGTTAAAAATTTATGAACTCTTGTCGGAGCTCCTTTGGGTTTAATTGTTTCATTTGTTAAAATTATTTGTAGAAGTCGTACTTTATCGATTTTATTATCTTTTGGATAAACAACAATTTCTTGTTTTAGGAATAAATTTCGTTACTGTGACTTTCCTCTTTCTATGTTCGAGCCTTGTTTAATTGTTTATTGTCACTTTTTAGAGTAATTAGTATTTATTTCTTTGTGTAC
>QYTT01095167.1:93839-105743 GCA_006980735.1 Dasypogon diadema
GTTGGAAACATATTCCTTCCTTTTCATAAGAAAACAGGGACGCCTTGGACCGCATTGTCACACTCGAGGAACTGATCTCTGCCACGAAAAAGCTAAAACGTCATACCTCCCCTAATTATGACACATCCCTTTAGGCTGAAGAGGATAGGGAATAGAAGACCAATAATCTTGTGTAATATAGACTACTGGTAGTGGTACTCGGCTTAGTGATTGCTTCAGAGATGCACTCGAAGCAGTCCTCTTGCATTCCCAAACACTTGACTGCTTACCGCATATACCGCATATATCATTATAAGGCCTCTGTGGTGTTTGTGGATGGGACGCATACCTGCATCAGGTATATGGGTGTGTGTATGAGGCCAAATCTTGTAATTGTAGAACGGCTCTAAAGTAACTCTCCAATGCCCCTTCTTCTGGGCGATCATAATATTGTTCTCCTTACCGCCGAAGGAACGGACGGCCTTGATAAATTACGTGATTATCTTGCTCATCATCTTCTAAAGGTAAGATGTGTCCGGCAGGGCTATCCCTTGTTGTTAAATTTTCCTCAATTGACGGGGGATTAAGTTAAAAATTTATGAACTCTTGTCGGAGCTCCTTTGGGTTTAATTGTTTCATTTGTTAAAATTATTTGTAGAAGTCGTACTTTATCGATTTTATTATCTTTTGGATAAACAACAATTTCTTGTTTTAGGAATAAATTTCGTTACTGTGACTTTCCTCTTTCTATGTTCGAGCCTTGTTTAATTGTTTATTGTCACTTTTTAGAGTAATTAGTATTTATTTCTTTGTGTACCTACTTTTATCTCACATTTATATTAATAGATAGTTTTGTTTCATTTTCGATAGATCTTTGTATGTTTTTTTGTATTGTTTTGTAAATATATTTTATCATTTGCCTTTAGTTTTTGTCGTTTTTTAATCAGTTGAACTCACAAAAAATTAAGATAAATAATAATGGGAAATAAATAAATAAATAAATACCACAATACTTATCTGGTAGCATAACATATTAACATGACACATATTTTAACATGTATTCTTGATTCAATTTATCTGTCTATTTATATGGTCAGACCACGCCATTTTATTATTGTACATTACATCAAAATTTTTAACGATTTTAGAGAAAGGTATTGAAAAATTGTTAATCACAATCGCTGGCAGAGTATCAGTCTCAACAGAATTTCTACAGATGAGAATAGCTTGTCTTTTCGTCTGATTAGAAAATAAGTCTGTTCGGCTCAACAAAGGCTAAAAATGTAGAGGTTTTCTGTTTTACAAGATCTCGAATTGTAATTGTGTAGGTGTGGCCTTAAGATACCTGCATGTGTTCAAAACGTCACAATTGATATCTGACGTAAGCTTCTTCGCTCCAAACAAATCATCTATCAATTTGTTCAAGATAATAAATGCTAAAGTCTTTGAAATTAGCTTCATACTAGTTATGAAGGAATAAAAATGCGAATAAACATCATTTAATAAAAGAGAAATATTGGTTGCTACGTCTGACATATCTGCTTCAGACTTAGACTCAGCAAAGGTCCAGATAATTTCAGCATCCATTAAATGCGTCACTTGTAACATTGAAAAATTACTTTTTCTATAAAATATTTATTAAGTAATTGCTTACAAAGATTTTTAATTTTACAAAACTCTTATTTTTAGTAGATTGTACACACGAAGTAAAACAAAAGTGATAATATCACCCAGTTGCTTACCAAATTACTAGAACTATTTTTACTTTGAAGGGGTTTCCTATCTTTTGGTGGGCCCAATTCTAAGTTAGACTCAATCCATTTTCGGTATGCTCCGATATTAGTTAGAATTGAAGGTTTATTAGGATCGCATGACGTAATGGTTCCATTTGGAGTTTGCTTATTGTATACAGAATTAAATGATATCAAACCCACAACTTTGTTATCAATAACTAAAGGACCCCCGCCATCGCCTAAACATGCTGAGACTTTCTTATTGTCAGACAATGCGCACAGCATATCATCTGTTAAATGAAGTCTCGGATGCAAGGATTTACAGGCTTTTGATGATATAACTCTCATTGCACCTTTTTGAAGCATACGAGGATTTTCTACGTCATCGGTATCACCCCATCCGTAGATGAATCCAGTACGATTTTCAATATTTGTGCCAGGATCGATAAGTTCTGAATGCTTCACCTTTTCTGTAATATTTAGAGATGTTTCCAAATAAATAATAGCTATATCATGTTGTAGGAACACCATGGAGAAATTCTGAAAAGTTTTTTCTTCAGTATAATCTTCATGGAGACGTAAATCTTTCATAAAAGCACGTTGTGACCTATTTGATTCTTTATCAACGTGTGAGATCCCGGCAGTAACTAAAACCTGCGGAGTGTTCACGGTCCAAGTGAGACAGTGTGCAGCCGTTAGTACAGCATCATTTCGGATTAATACACCACCACATAAAACATATCTTGGCGATCCTTTTTTACACCGAATTCCTTTAACTAAAATCCGAACTATGAAGGGAGTATCAGTTTCAAATTCTCCTCTTTTAGCAATTCCTGCATCTTCTCCTCCGACAACAGGACTACCCACACAAAAGTAGAACTGCAAAATTGCGAAGAACAACACTATCATGACACCCATTTTCACAAGATTCAAAATGCCAACTAGAGAACTCAAATCATAAAATAATGGATTTATAGGAGCAGTATCTCTGCGGCATGACGTAAAATAATACCATTTGAGTAAATTTGCATTGTTTTTTTTGTATTTTTGCTAATACAGTGGAAAATGTCTTGTATGTGTAACAACGCGAGAATTTCGTACTACTTGATTACTGCGAAGAAAAGAATCTTCAGAAACGTGTTGAATGCTCGTATTTGAACAACTCCAACATGTACTACTCTGTATCGTTAAAGAATTGAGCTAAGCTGTAAGTTTCCAGAAAAGCTTAGGAATTTGGTTGAAGAAAGTGAGTCATCCATTAACTTTGTATGTTATTAAAATCGAATATTTGCTCTAAACTACGGTAAGAATGCTGGTTAACTTTAGGAATGCCTGCGGAATTATATATGTATTACTTTTAGTTTTTTTTTGTCAAAATCACCTGAAGTTTTTACACGATTCATCACACAATCACAATACATTGGATGTGTTTCTAAAAGTTTTCGCTTTTTTTGCAGGCATATCGTTATTAATTTAACACGTTGAGCACCATGGCGGTCACCGGTGACCGAAATTTAAAAACTCTCTCGCAAAAAAGGCACTTTAGCATGTAATTTTCTCACGAAAGCTTTTATGCTAATTGTGGCAGTCAACATGTTAAATTACCTTAACATTAAAGTTTTACAAAATGATAAAATATAATATTGACGGAATTTAAATTAATGTTTCTATTCCTACATAAAAAGCGAAAACTTTTGAAAAATAAGCTGAGGGCTTTCTTGGATATACAACGTTATTTTCGCAACGCATTCAATTGATGAAATTGATTATCTAATGCATCAAATTCCTTTTGAATATCCGTCTGATTAGTCTTCATCATGGAATCTATTACTGCCGTTTGATTCTTAAACAATGTTAGGATGTGATATTCATTTTCACATATGTCGTTGACATTTCCTCGATAAGCGAGCGAATTCGTTATAAGCCTGCAGTTCATTCTATGTAGTTTAAATTTGAGTTAGAATTTACGTACAGGAACTCTTTGGTTGGTCTGATTGTACAAATCTCCTAATACATCAATGTCGTTTTATAAAGCCGGAAGTTCTTTCCAAAAAGGCTATAAGACGTAGTATACGCAGTGAGATCCCAATGAGAAGATATTAGTTTGATTGCTCCTATATTTTCGAAGCGTATTCCTGGTTTAGATGGAAATTGTTTGTTTTCTATACAATTTCCATGCACAAATGGTAGAATCATGCTCATCAGTAGCTTAGGTGTGGGATTATTCTGAGATTCCGTAGACGTGAAGAGTTTCGCATTATCGACAATAGTCTTTTGCCGTTTTGTACACCTTTTCTGTTCCAAGTTTAAACATTTTTCTTTGTCGGGTGGCATGTCAGAGTAAGGTTGCTCTTCCTTGTAAGAGAGAGGCGCAGGGGCGGAATTTGGTAATGAGGAGCTTAGAATTGCAAGGCCAAGCCCATTGTTTAATATAATTAAGTTTCACAGTCTGAAAAACGTCATCCTTAATACTCAACACTTTTTCTGGAACTAGTACTACAAGATCTTTTGATGTTATTTCTTCATTTCCAACTTGCACTCTAAGGAGCTCACCATAAGCCATCCTTTCCGTGAAGAAACAACAGCCCAAAAAACCACAAGTTGATTGCGTGAAATTTAGTTGGTGCCAAGTCACTAGAGAGGATATCGGCCGCATTCTCTGCAGACCTTACGTGGAACGTGGAACAATTGTTGAGGGGTTGAGCGTTCTTGGATCACGACGATCGTATTTGCAGTAAGTGTCTGAAAGTTTGCAGCCCTGGAGTTCAACCAAGCCAATATAATTTTGAAACTCACAACATTATGATAACATTGCCTGGATTTTCCTTCTCCTTGATTCCATTTCATTTACCATTTCTTGTTTTATTGTTACTTTAATCGCCGAGTATATTTTCAAAGAACAATAGGCTTTTGTGAAACGTCCTTGACTGAACGAATATGGAGCTTCAAACTACAGGTCGCAATGAATCAGAATAAACGAGTAACAAGTCTTTTCTAAAGACACTACAACACTATCGTCGATTTGACCGAAAGGGCTTATCTTTTCTAAGCAACTTGAACCCATGGTAAAAGCAAAATCAACAGTAGGAAGGATGATCTAAAGAAAGAACATTTCAAATATTGTATTTTATTTCGTATTAGATAGCATAAAGGTTAAATGCTAAGTGTAAAATAGAAAACATTTAATTTACAATGCATTGTTACTAATTTCTATATTTTGTCACCGTCTTTATAATCTGAAAAAATCGTTGTGAAAATTTCATATATGTATAACAAGGAAGGAGCATGACAGGAAAATTATCGCCAAACTGTATATAATACTACCTGCCGCAGATACGGCTTGAGCTCTGTGTTTCGGCGATCCAAGCTTTAGATTAGTTTCAATCCAATCGCGATATCTTGCAATATTAGTGAAAATTGCAGGTTTCTTTGGATTACATCGTTCCAGAGAGCCCGTTAAAGTAGTTCTGAAGTATGAAGAATTATACGACAGTAAACCTACAACTTTTCCATCAACAACTAAGGGACCGCCGCCATCTCCAGAACAACCTGCCGTTTCACCAGTATCTGATATTGCGCATATAAACTCCTCTGGAATATGACTAACACCGTACAAGTCCTGGCAAGTTACCCTCGGAATAATTTTCATTTCACCTTTTTGAAGAGTTGAAGAGTGTATTCGGTCATCAGTCTTACCCCATCCAAGAATATGTCCTACACTATTTTCAAGTAAGGTGCCGGGATTAACTAGTAAAGCCTGGCTCACTTTGTCGTTGAATTTCAGATGGTATCGCAACCAAGCAAGGGCTATGTCATTGTGCATGTATATTTCAGTGGTGTGCGTTAGTACTGGATTTCTAGTATAGTTTTCATGGATAAAATAGTCATCTACATAAGATACTTGCCGTTTTGTCGCATTAGAAGTAAGTCGAGTTGTAGAAATTAAAATAACTGGGTTATCGGCAGCCCATTTAAGGCAATGCGCAGCAATTAGCATAACATCTGGTCGTAAAATCACACCAACACAATTAACAACAGTGAGCAAATTCGTTATATTCGAGGTTCCCATCATCACTACGAACACCACGTACTTGTACTCTGTTTCCACTTTGTTTGTTTCATTGTTGTAAACAGTTGCATCTGATCCTCCTAAGATAGGTCCACCCAATGCACAGGAAAACAGATTTATTACAATTGAACACAAAATATAGAGAAACATTTCAAGAAATCTATGGTACAACTGAAAGTTACAAATGCTGAATTCGCTTAAATAATAATCAACAACAAATTTCTTATAATGAGAACATTGGCGACACAACATTTGTGTAAACCCACATTAATCATTGGCGCAGGTAGACTGTCTAGAGTAGTGTGGATATAAGACTGTGGTTTTACCCATCAGGCTTCGACTATATTATTTGTTTTGGTTTCACAATTGGTATTGTTTCGTACACATCAACGACACAATGGAAAATTCTAGAACTTGGAGTTACTAATCATCTAAAAATATTCTTTAATTGGCGCGTATACTGAATCTTTCCCCTCTGAATTCTGTTTAATCGTACTGAGTGTATGAGAATGTATTATAAAATCAACAATAACAATTTATTAATTGGTTGCGTCGTAGTACTTTCAATAAATTTGAATGTAAAAAAAATTAGAAATAAATATTCCCTCTGTAAATAAAAAAATGCGGTTCCTTTCTTGTTGAACAGACTGTACAAAGCTCATATCAGATCTAGACTTGAATTTAATTCGCATATTTGAGCAAGGGCAGAACTGCATTGCCCGCGTAAGACAAATTCCAAAAAAAGTTTTAAGCTCATTGGCAAGTGGAACAGACCACCATTTTCTGTCTTCCCTCCCGACTATAAGCCGCAGTTGCTTAAGTAGAATGTGTACCGATATTTTCATTCGACCTCCTAATTTCTTTTTATCCCACATCCCCATTTTCTTCATTTCAAGGCTGTGCTTAGCAACATAGAACATCCCTTGAGCTATTGGCATCACCCTAAAAAACCATCATTTGAAATTAGAATTTCTCGGTTCTAACAAATGTGTCAGAAAAACTGAAGTTGGTTAAAATTGAAAATGTTTACTCTAACAGCTTAAAAGCATCACACATATGTGCGGTTTGGGCAGTGAACTACTTAAAACGAGACTTCCTGTAAATATTTTTTTGTATTACATATTTCGGTTTTTATCCCAAGCGTAATAAAACTCAAGTAGAAAATTAAAAGTTCCGCGTGAACTAAACAAAACTCACAGTCGAAAAATTGTTTTGCTCCGAACTGAGCCGAATTGTGCAACCTGCGAATCTATTCGCTCCTGAGTCCTGATGGAAGCAACAGATTCAGAGCAAATATGTTTTGTCCCACCTGAACCGGAGAAAATAAAACGTTTCATTTCGGTTTGTATCCCCGAAAATAATCCCTAGATAAATTATATGCAACAACTTGCTTGAGACTTTTTACCCTTTAAACTCGTTCCATATGGAACTTCTACAAGGAATTAAGACACTACACACGAGCAATATGTTTTTGTTCATATTCGCAAAATTTAAAATGTCAGTTCTAACACGCGAAGTAGAAAAATTCCACAAAAAAATTGCCACTTGTGTTTACTTAAATGCATAAAAGAATTAATTCTACGGTAACAGACTTATCAAAAACAAGGTGCTTTTAGTATGATGGGGTACAAAGGTAGAATAGCAACAATAAAGTCTTAAGTTATAGAAACCACGTCTGCAGACTCAACGTGTGCTTAGAATAGTGCGCTGGAGTTTGGCAGCACGTGGTGATACGCGAGAGGTGGATTGGGTGGATTGCATGCGTACAGAGAAATTTAACTACATTTTTTACTTATTTTGCATTTATTGTTTTTTACTTCCCACCATAAGTGAGGAACAAAACCACTTTTGCTTCATTTCCAAGGGAGTGTATATTAATACAAAGAATTTTTTTACAGACGGAAGTTATGCAATAATTATTTCTTATTAACTATCTTATATGGCAACAAATATATATATATTAGTTTCCTAATGAAAACTGCATAATGACACTTAACCTGTACCTGGACAAGGAAGAATCCACTGTCGAAATCCACGGATGAAATTATTACAAGCCGTAAAATTTTTAGTCACAACAAAGTTCAACGGGTTTAGTTGGTAAATTTTTTTCCTTATCTGTCAACCAGTTTTTTAATTCATATTAGCTGCGTTTTTTTGGCAGCATGGTACAGAGTTATCATACATTAACTGGGTTAAATTAACTCGGTTATTTTACAGAGTTATTAAGCTTACTGGGTTATTTAAGTCTTCTACGGGAAAATAGATGGCGCTTATCGAAACCTTTGTGTTTAAAAGTTGATTTTGCTCTCCATAACAATTAAAATGAACACAAATGTAAATAAAACTGATATAAAAATAAATTTAAAGTATATTACGGTCTTTTCTTATCTCGGGTTTGCTTAAAAAGAGAAAAGTAGTAGAAGAAAAATAAACTCTGTACTCCATAGATTCGAACCGTTCCTTTGAGTTTTCATAACTTCGTTGCTAAAAAAACACGTGTTGAATGATTCGATGTCGTGTGATTCGCTAAAAGAACTTGACGTTTAACGGTTCCTAAAGGTTCCTAAAAAGGATATTAGTGAAAAATGGTTAGATTTTTGATTAGACTGAAAATTGTATGTAATTTTGTAACTAAGGCATATTAAAATTTATATTATTAGAAACGTAAAAAACCGGTAATTTTGCCGTAAAATGGATATAGTTTAGCCACCATTGGGTGATGAACAAAAAGTTTTCTCTTGTGTTCCATAAGAATGAATGTAATTTAACTGAATTCGAGGGACCATATGTACCTGCAAGTACAAAATTTCTACCTCATGGCTTGTGCTTATATGTATTCAGATTTCTTGAAAGATTTCGTTGGTAGAATTAAAATATTTCACTGACTTCATAAAAGAGCAATTCTCTTCGATTTCGAAATATTGCCTATATATATATAACACGCAATATTTTGAGGATTCTACTCATTCAGTCAGAAGAGTCATCTTGCCTTAGTGAAGTGTGTAAGATTTTATAAATCATAATACATTCAAACTCGATAGAAAAGGAAAAGGACATAGGAAATTTATGAATAGGTATTAAAAAATTTCGTTTTCTATTAAAATCATCGTTTTATTGAACCTTTTGTAAAATTATTCTAAGTAGAAATATCACAATAGAAAAGGGAGCTTAGAACTCACTAATACAATTAATTTGCTTCACTTCATTTGCCTTGATTTTATGACTCGAAAAGATATTTATAGTTACAATACATAAAGCGATTACAAACAGAAGCAAATATAACATGGTAAAGCAATTGATCAGTGACTGATCTGACATATTTGAGAGAAATGCGACAAACTGAGAAGTCCCCCTCTCTCCGTGTTCTTTCAAAGTATTATTAATCCATGTTATGTGTTTATTAACATTGGTTAGTACCACCGGTTTCATAGGATCGCACTGTCTAACTGTGTTATTGTCGAAAATGAATGAAAATGATATCAATGCTGCCACCTTGTTGTCAATAAGGTAAGGTCCTCCATTATCACCTGTGCAGGGTATTACTCTTCTGGTGTCGGATATTGCACATATCATTTCTTGCGTAAAATGAATACCAGGATATGAGTTCTTGCACACCTCAATAGGTAAAACACGAAGTTCACCCTCTTGAAGCCTAGGACTAATCAATCCCTTATAATTTTCACCCCACCCTAGAATCAATCCAGTTTTGTCTGTAATATCAAGCATAGGGTCTATAAACGCAGCTCGTTTCACCTTTTTATCGAAGTGCAGATCTCTTGGTAGCCAGATTATAGCTATATTATTTTGCACATAAAATGAGAGAGAATCATTACTCCACAATTCCTGTTTAGTAAAATTTTCATGGATTAAGTATTCTTCTGTGTATAAACGTTGCCCTTCATGTACTTCTTCTAAAAAATCTGTTATTCCCGCAGCAACAGAAATGCTTGCCTTTTCCAAACTCCACGCAAGGCAATCCGCAGCCGTTAATATAGCGTTCTTAGTAATTACTATACCACCACATAGAAAATACGTTGGTGCACTTCCTCTGTCCAGAATGCCTTTTACTAAAATGCGAACCATGTAGGGATGACGTCTGATCACATCTCCATCGTTAACATTTTTTTTGGAGTTGTTACCACCAGCAATAGGATTGGTTATTCCAAAAGAGAAGTAGACCATTACCAAAAAGTGACGAATGTTAAGACACATTTTCGCGAAATTCAAAGCATGAACTGAAGACAAAAAAACTTTTTTTTTGCTGTGGCGTTCGATCCAATTCGAATTTACGTCAATTGGAAGCAGTTGCGTAAACACACTCCTAGCACATATTTAAACAAGTTTTACTTCCAATGTTTCTAAAATGTTCTAGACCTAGTTTTTGACCTTGATATTCACACGCGCCAATTAAGAACTATTCCACTTCAGAAATGTATACAACGTTGACTAAATGTATATCTTTCATATGGCAGTACTGGTAGCAAGTACCGAGCTAAAGCCTTTTCATGTACTTATTAGTATTGCCTGATAAGCAAGTTCAAGAACAAGTTAGGCTAATTTGATATTGGACCTAAATCTTTCACGCCCTTCGAAGAGGCACTTCGGATCGTAATCAGACCTTCGTCAACATTTTTTGATGGTGTGGTATACCTGGTACATACGTGGATATAAAAAAAACTTTTTTGTTTGAGAAACATGTGCGAGCAATGTGCTCTACAATTACGCTGAGTATGGACTGTAGGGACATATGTATTATAGCTCCGCAATACACGTGTACACGAACTACACGTGTACACGAACTACACGTGTACACGTGTATCCAGAAAAATCTCTTTAAAAACACGAACCCGAACTGCACGAACCTTGAAAAGGTTCGAACTACACGTGTATTGCAAAAGTTCGAACTACACGTGTATTACAAAAGTTCGAACTACACGAACCTTGCAAAAGTTCGAACTACACGTTTATTGCAAAGGTTCGAACTACACGTGTATTGCAAAGGTTCGAACTACACGTGTATTGCAAAAGTTCGAACTACACGTGTATAGAAAACACAAACTTCACGAACCTTGCAAAGTTCGAACTACACGGACTTTACTAAGTTTCGCGTAACTCATGTTTTGCATACACGGACTTTTAAGATTAAGATAAGATTTTTACTCTTACATTCAGTGGGAGGCTGAAAAATACATGATCTTGGAAGATATGATGTGTGAAATAAAAGGGGAAGATGACTAGTGTGTAGTAGTGTAATAACAAATACTTGTTGCAGGGTGAGGGGGTGGTGAAAAACGCGGTCGAAGTCTAATAAGGGTTGTATCTCAGGAACCAGAAAAGATAGCGGCACGTATGAAGTCTCAAATGAAAGGGAAAGATGAGTTCTATGAGATAGTTCGACCAGAAGTGATGATTGCAGGGTAAGGGGGTGGTGAAAAACGCAGTCGAAGTCTAGTAACGGTTATATCTCAGGAACCAAAAAAGATAGCGGCACGTGTGTGGTCTCAAATGAAAGGGAAAGATGAGTTCTATGAGATAGTTCGACAAGAAGTGATGATTGCATTGGTGAGGGGGTGGTGAAAAAGGCGGTCGAAGTCTAATAAGGGTTGTATCTCAGCAACCAGAAAAGATAGCGGCACGTGTGAGGTCTCAAATGAAAGGGAAAGAGGGAAAGGAATCCGGAGCTTTTTTCCGTACCGACAGAAACGATAATACAGGTGATAATTTCTCTTTTTTATTTCTTCGTGAATATCTTTAGACATTACAAACGTTTGCTAAAACATATAATACACCTACCCTAAAGCATAAAACTACTGAGCAGCAGCTCAGGTAAGGTAAGCTAATAAAAGTAAAAATAGTTACATTCATTAAATTGTGAACGATCCGGTTAAATTTTTATAAAAGCTCAAACAAAGGCGCTAAACTTGGTGCGCCATTTTGAAGGTGAGTTATTCTTGTGTGGCAAAAACTACCAACAATCAATAGAAATCGATAGCAATTATTATATGTCAATGGCACCAATACACTTACACTTTTGCAATTTTTGGCAAACGCAAGAAGTATCCCTTGTGTTTAAACAACTGTTTTGATCATGATGATGTGGTAGAGCTACGGAAGCCGCAACTA
>QYTT01095168.1:11909-37027 GCA_006980735.1 Dasypogon diadema
TCAAAGCTCGTTCCCTCTACTCTCCCGTCTAAAAACCGGCTTGATGAGTACTCAGGACTACAAAGTGTGCCTTCGGTCAATTCCTGTGCCTTTAAAGGACCCGAATTGGATCTATAACAAAATTATAGGGATTACTCTATTCTTTCGAAGGGCGGAAGTTTATTATCTGACAAATGACAATGGGTCGCTGTCTAGACTAGTCTCCAGTATAATACTTCCATTTTTATTGACTGTAAGTGACGCCTTCAAATATTCAACAAAACTGCCTAGTTTAAGATAATTTAAAATTTGTGAGCTTTTTACATTAAGAGAAATATTGCTAGATTACAATCTCATAGTTCGGGGAAAATAAAATAGTTTTATGACCACTTAGAGTAGTCGGTACTGTATGACAAGTCTAGACAGGTCTTTCAGTTACGAAGAAAATGTACGTTACTCTAGGATATACCCAAATATATGTGAAAAAAAGGAAAATGTAACCAAAGCTCAAGGGTAAGAATGAGAATGTGATTAATTCTGAATTGAACGGTGAAAAATAAAAGTTCACAGTAATTTTGATGAAAGTGTCGCTTTATTTCTCCGAACTAACTCCGAACAATACTAACAATAAATAAAAATTTTAGGCGTAAAATTGAAATTGTTTCCACCATTGACAATAACTAACAATAAATTAAAAATGTTGACAGTAAGATTCAAAATAAAATTAAAATATTAGATAATTAAGAAATTACAAAGAAAGCGATATTTGAATTAAAAAATTTATGAATAAAATAGGGTATCGTATATTTTATGCATTTATACATTTATTATTTATTTTACGAATAAAAAAATTTCATAATGTAAAAGGAAAAAAATGTATGTATATATAATTGGAAAATGTATGTGTGAAATAAAACAAAACATAATAATAAAGGATTTTTGCTAAAGGAAATAAATAGATAAAAAGTAACGTGAGCAGTAACGACTCGCGTGCGTTGGTTGGTAAGAGAAATTATGTGTAAAAACTTTGAAACTATTAAGTGTTGCGTGAATTCTTTTTAGCTACTTAAATTTATTAACACGTTCCCTGCCACGTGTACCGTTTTCGGTGCACGTTTCTCTTACATGAGAATAACACAAGTAATTTGAACGTTTATGGGAGAGCTACTTTCAGTAATTACAGTCCGGTAGGGAATGTGTTAAAATCGGAGGCGGACAGTCTTGGTGGTCTGCTTGTTGCTATGAATTTTTGAACAAAATGTTTGAGACAGGGTTCAAAAGATAAAGTAAAAGCACATTTTTGCTTTGTTGTAGAAATCATAATTGAAAAGCTTTTACATTTGCTTTGCTTTACTGCGAATCTGAAATTGCTTATTTGTAAATGTTTCCACTTTACATCGCTGTGAAATACTGTGGTACACTTCGCTGTGCTTTTGATTGCTGGAAAAGCTTTCAGCTCTCTTTGACGAAGATCACTAGTGCGAAGCAATACTCAGCACCAGCAGAATTGTACGCATTGGCAAATATTTGTTTTGCTATTCCACCATAATCAGTATCAGTAGAGCGAGCATTTTCTGCTTTGAAGTTAGTGCTATCGGACTTGAGAAGTCAGTTAAAATATGAAGTTCTAGAAGATGCTCTATTAATAAGACGGAATAAGAATTTTCTGGAGGAACCTGTACAAACATTGCCAATATTTGAAGGAGATGAAGGGAAAGCTAATTAAAGTATTTCAAGAAAAATTTGTTTGTTTAATTAAAGCATTATTTACATATTGTTCATAATTACCTAAAATAGTGTTGAAGTGCATTTGATGCCCATACTTTTGTTTTCTTTTACAAAAGAATTTAGTAGTAAGATTGCTTTTTTTAAACATGCCGACTTTTTTAACTTCAAAATAAAAGTAAATAAATTTATATTCCCTGATACAAAATCCTATACAGGTTTTCCGGGTCGTTCAATTCAATATTCTGCATTATGTTTTCACTACTTACTGCATTATGTTTCACTACTTTTTCGCTTCACTCCACCGCATGCACCGGTCCAAAACAGGATGAAGAAGATTCGACTATAAAAAGCTTTCACAGCATTTTACAGTAAAGCAAAGCGAAAACATTTACAAATAAAGAAGCAATTTAACATTCGAAACATTCAAAGAAAACCAAAATAAATGTAAAGCTTTTCAATCTTAGGAAAAATAGTGAATCAATTCATAGAGCTCATGAGGCTTTCGCACATTTCACTGCAAAGCATGGATATTTCTGAACCTGAATTCCAAACTCTGAGCCTAAAGAAATTTCAAATTCATGAGACTCGAGCAGGGTCGCACAGGTCATTTTGGCCCCAGAGGAATCGATTGAGTTGGCCCCTGTCTTTAGTCTAAAAGATTTTATTTATAAGGCATTCACATCCAGAAAATTTTATTAAAACCGAGATTAAAACCACCAAAATAAACTTAACTAATAGGTACACTTGCATAAAAGGGTTTAGTAAATGATGTTATAGAAAATGATAAGTAAAGTTTTATTGCTTATGTGTTGAGAATTTTGTTTATTCTTCCGAGAAACTAAAAGTGCTGCTTTAATTCTTATTGGGTATCATAGCACACTTTAACAGTGAATTTTTACAATTATTGAATGAAACTGCATTTTATTTGAGCCAATACAAAAATGTTGTGTTATTTGCAACAAAATTCATTCTAATGTTTAAAATAAAATTCACTTGAAAATATATTAAAACACTTTCAATTACTCCAAGCACTTCGCAAAATAAATGCCAGTAGACAGCAGCACTACATCATCTCTTTCTGTCAGGATATATCTCGTCTGCTCTATAAGCACTAGTGTCAAATACACATCAGCTGTAAGCGCTACCCCCACAACCCCGAATATAACGTGTCGTTTATTTCCTATCCAGTTTCATCCAAGTGTAGCTGTATGCTGCGTATAAAATAGATCAATTTGCATTGTTGCCAGTTGCCAGATTCAAGAGCTTACGATTACGATCTAATTTTTGCAATTTCTTGTCGCTTGTCGGTATTATATTATTTTTATTTATTTAATTTTTTGGCTCCAAAACAATCTGGCCCCGGCGGAAATATCCGCCGGTTCCCCCTCCCTGTCCACGAGCGTCACCTAGATACATGATGTTCGTACCGATTCACATCACACTTTTCGTGTGGCTCAAAATTACAAATGAATGCATTCATGCATATTCCTGCTCTGTATATTATGCAGAAACTATTTAAATAAATATTGTACATATTTTTATAAGAATTTTTATTTTTAAAAGTATTTAAAGACAATAACAACTATCGCAAAGAAAATAATCGTACAAAAAACAAATGAAAACATGATGAGCGTGCGCTTTCGTAAAGTTGTATATAAATAAACCGTGTGAAAAGACACTTCAGTATAGGTATTACATACTGCATGCTAATGCTGGCTGGACTGTATCAATTTGATCGTTTTTTCCACCATGGTTGCTTTAATTAGGAAAATTGCTGACTAAGAAGTGATAATACTAAGCAACGGTTGGTTTCTTCTTCTGTCTTCAGCTACATAAGCGATAATGCAACTACATATATGAAATTATACAAGGTTTTATTCCAGATTTTAATTTATAAATCCTTTTGCTTTTGCACGTTTTGCTAGATTTAATTTGGTTGGATCATTTGTGCATGTTGCACTAGCTCCAAGATATTCACCTAAAATGCCTTTTATCGGTTATTTCACATGTTTACAAGTCATTTAGGATTGCGACTAAAAGTCAAAAATAAATATTTAACGTGTTTATTTTATGATTACAGTTGTGTTTCTGTGTATAAAGGATTTTTATACAAATAGTGGAAGTTCCGTCCAAATGGATTCGAGCAAATATGTACCAAATGCATAGGGTGGACTGCCTGCTTGCATTGGAACGTTTCTAGGTAGCTCCTGAGGATAGCAGTTCGCATTCAAAGCATTCCGAATCCTTTGGAATAGTTAATAGCTTTTAGCAAGCGATCTTCTAATTTTTCCTTGCTGTCATATTCAGGCAAGAGGAGAACATTGAAACAAGTATGGCTTGTCGGTAAACGGTCACTGTCAGGCCCGTTCCGAGCAATTACTAGTTTTATTTTACTTAAACCTCCAACAGGAACTCGATCTGAACCTGTTGTAAATTCCAATAATTTTCGTTTTGATTCAATTGGCAACGCATGGACTATATTCCAGAAATCAATGATGATCTGTGATTTCTCAGTGTAACCTCCCTCGTACTCGGTTGTCTTTTCCAGTTCCACAAAGTCAAATTTCTGAATGCAACAAATTCTAAATATATGAACACATCAATTGTTTTATGAACTTACCTTGCTACCACAAACTAAGAGTTCAATCTCTTCAGGTCTAAACAACAGCTGCAATGGTGACTCATCTGTGACCATTTGAAAACCTTTCCGGAACGCTCTGAATTGCTTTTCAATGTTCGTATTAAGCAGAAAGTCACTATACAATTCTACAAATTCATGCTTGTTTTCTTGCGTTACAAAAATATCGCCACCGTTAGGTTTCAGCTCATGCTCCAATGTGTTACCAAAAACGTCCTTATAATTAATTTTGAATGTTTGCATAAAAACTTCTTCAAGATCTGGTTCTTCGTAATCCAGCATCGATTGAAGGCCCTTGAACAGTACTGGGTTCCAGTCGGCCAAGTCAAAGAATGAACCGCTGATACCCATCAACTTACGATAGACAACCATTGGGAAATTCACAGCCAAAATGATATTGTTGTAGATAGCTAAGCCTAAGACAATACCTATAAGTGTAAATTGGGCCTCGTTTTCAAATGATGTTGAGTTAAACCTGAAAAAGAAATAAATTTGTAATCTTTATGTATAGTAAAGGGGGCAAAGAAATAATCACACAAAGTATTAACAATTTAAGTACAAAAATTAAAATATGTAAAAGTAAATTATTTTACATTCTGAAAACATATCCAAATATTATAATATGTATTTATTTTAAGGATGGAGGTAGAACAAAGTTAAATAAGTACAGTAAAAGAGCTACCATCCGATTTCTTAGGTTTCTATATCTCAAGGTGCGCAATTCTTTGCTTTAAAGCAAAATAACCTGGACATATGAATTCACCTGTGCACTAGAATATCAGTGCGCTCAAAGACTATTACCATGTTTACATGCATAGTTGAAAAATCGAGTTGAATTTTCGATCTGCGTATATGAATGCATACGATTGAGGAATAGAGTCGCAAATGAATAGAAAGTAGATTGATGTGACAGTAAAACACAACATGCAAACTACTATTAAAATGATTTTGTTCTTCCCTGAATTCCCGCAAATTCCTTTTGGTTATTTAAAATAAATTTATTAAGTAAACAATTAGATTTGTTTTTCAACCGCTTTAGTGTCAATTCGACTACTGAATCCCTCAATCCCCATTTACATTGCATTCGAGCTATCATTTCGACTAGACCCAAGCACCCAAGTGCGATCGAGTCGACCCTATTTCAATTTGGGTTGACTGCTGCATGCAAATGAGGTATATCTCAACACATTAATTTCAATAGCCCATCTTTTATTTCAGTACAATTATTGAAGAGCACTGATGAAAAGAGAAATAATATCCTGGCATCGACCAAATGAAAACAGAAAGACTAATCAGCTCGCAATGCAGGCAAATAAATGCTTTGTTTCGACTTTCTTCCCAGCCATGGCTCGCCGGCTAGCATTCATTTTCCTCACTCTGTGCTGCTAGCCAGCAATAAGCACATCACAGTTTATTACTCTTGAGCGAGGCATCGCTGGGCAGAAAGTCAAGAAAAAGCATTTACTGCATGTTTTAGGAGCTGAAAGTTCTTTCAATTTTTTTAAGAAGCAACCTCGATTACCAAATGGCTCTAGAGAAGCCGTTCCGAAATTATGGCTCAGCGTTTTCTATATACGCCAGAGGTCAGATTCTTTTGTTCTAGATACTTATTCCACAGACAGAATTCTCTCTAAAGTTCCCATTTGCTTATTTCCAGCTATCTACCCTGTGCTAGTCTCGTCCAATTTTTTCGCCTTCTTCTCAATTAAAATATACTTCCAAACTTTAGTAAGCCATCCAAATCTTCACATTCGCCAAATGCAAGCCTCGTCAAAAATTCTTAATCCACCACGTGAAGCCTCGTCCCATGTTAATCTTTCTTCTCAGTTATCTGCTATCCCGTAATCTATATATTAATTATCTATATATTAATTATACAAAGAAAGCTCCCGGTTCCGTATTTCAGCCACTTTTTTTATATGGAGTTTCATCGAGCTCTTCTTGAAATTTTATAATGGCAACACTGATTCGCATCAGTTCGAGGTTGTGTTCATTACTTTGGGGTTGCGTTCCTGGGTAACTTTGGTATTAAGTTCGGTGTTTGCCACTGATAAGTATGCAATACATGGATTTATTGGAACTTTTTTCATTTCATAATCCTGCATGGTAAAATATTTTGCAAGTGTCTTTTTATTGCTTCCTTGCATGGGAGGATGAGGCCCACAGGGGACACCTCTGTAAAACGCGCTTTGAAATTTAAGGTGCAAATTGAGGGAACATATAAAAACGTTATGTCCCTTATATGCCTTCAATTTGTGCAATTGCACAGCGGTATCCTAGTTTAATTTAATTCCATAAACGAACGTCTTTGGCGTTTGTTCGTTTTTTTACAATCATCATCTTCTTCACCTGATATTCTGTGTTGCACGGGGGTACGACTCATATCATTATTTGAGGGTCCAAGATTGCCGACATGGGGCTGGCGGCGTTGAGAGAGCCTGAGACCATCGACGAAGAAAATCACTTCTTCAGTACAGCATAGACGGAGGATCGAGTTATTCACGATGTAAAAACCCCCAAAAAACACATCACGTAACGCAAAAATGAGAAGCCAACAACGAATCAAAATTTTCGCTGTCAAATTTTTTAAAGCAGCTAATAAACGACAGTGAACAACAAATTTGGAACTGCCGACTTCCATAATGGAAGATAAATTACTTGAAATAAATAAAGTAAATATATATTGTCTTGTGTACACAATACGTCACTTCAAATGTCAAATTCCCGGTATTCGCGAAAATTGTGTTTTTGCCCTGACCGATTGGCAACTTTGACGGCGGTAGTTGTTCGCTGTTCGTCCAGTTAGCCGGTATTGCGTAATAACTTAGTCGATGCTATTGGAAATGTAAAGCCTACTCTACAATGAGCTAACTATCAAACCATCGATACATCGCGTAAATAAAACATGTCGATGTATGTGTCGGAAAATTCCAAATTAAATGTTGTGAAAGTTCACAAATAAAGTTGTAAATAATTTTCCGGGTTACACAGAATGGCTAAACATAGTTTTATGTTTTTTAAATTAAGAAATGTATCTACCCCTCGCTCAAATCTGCTTATTTCTAATACTACACTGACCATTTGCGTTCGTAGTGGAAAAATTTCTATGTGTGAAACAGATGCTTCACATTTCCCGATTTTACAGCCGTTCCTTAGTTTTTATATCCGTGCAACTGAGTAACGCGATGAACCGGAACGAAGTTCATTTTTAGTAATTAATTTTCTTTGTTCGACCCTGTTTTGGTTTGTATTTAGAACATGGTTGGCTGACATGTTAACAACTACATTAACAAAAAATCGTGGTCAAACCCACACAAAGACGCCTATTTCTTTCTTTACGCTAGAGTCAGCGAAAAGTGGATTTTGGTATGGTCGTGATAAGTTGGGTGGTTGGTTGCTTCATTGTAGTGTAGGCTTAAGATATGTCAACGAAAACAAAGCAGACATCTCAAAGAGCACTTGTCATTCCGATGAAGATGCTATTGTATTGCTAGCTAGAAAGATGGAATGAATCTTCGCTTTCCCGTTCAAATATTCAAGAATAACTTCCACTCTTTCAATAGGGAGAAATGTATACTCATCTATTATACAGGGTTAATTTCGCCGCAAATATTTATCTCTTGCCTACATCGCTAATTATGTCATCTCTTGCCTGTTCGTGAAATCCCACACATTGGTTGTTTCACTTTAATATGCATGGAGTTTTGAAAGCGATAGCAAACTTAAATTTTATTGATATCTCTAGAAACTAATGGTAATGCCTCTTGGTGGTCTTAAACTCCATCCATCGAACTATTCACTACCAAATTATCTAATCGGAGAATTTGGGACTGGTTTATAGCTACCCGATGCCCAAATTCCACCCATTTCAATTCTATCTGTCTTTAAATCAAGGTGTACATTAAGAAGTGTCTAACTATTTGAGCTATATTGTCCATGGCGAGCAAGTATAATTATGGTACATACTGATTGCTCAAGTAGTGAACTAAAATATTTGCAAGAAATTACATTTAAATTCAGTTAATCTTGTCGGTTCAACGATCTTCCAACTCAATGCGTTTTTTTAATAGATTTTTGGCTTTTAAGTTGCTTTGAGAACTTACCAAACAGTCTTTGAATCCTCATGATAAATAAACATTCCGTAATCAGGATTGAAAATTTGTTCAACAATTAACTGGAAAAATTCCTTAGAGACTCCACCTTCATCAATGCCTTGTTCTCCAACAAATTCCACTACAAGTTGCTTTTTTAAGTCTTTTGGATTTCCCATTGCAATCATTTCAAGCTGTATGAAAAAAAATTAGTTTTTACAATACATGTTAAAAATTTATTTTACCTCAACGAGAGCATCGTCTATTATTTGATCCCTTCTCACTTTAAGCTTTAAGTACGGATTGGGCGATTGTCCCCCACTTAGTTGAGTTTGAAAAAGACTAATTCTGCGTTCACTGTACATTCTAATCCTACTGTCGTAATATAAGGCTATTATTTTGGTTGCGGGTGTTAAAATAAATGAGTAGAGCATAAAACTAAATCTTTTTTCTGCAAAAAATTGAATTAAGTAATAAATGTGTCTGAAGAGTTTTATACATGTGTACCTAATCTAGTTGTGATTTCCATAGTTCTATTTTTATAGTATAGGTAGTCATTATCCATTTCTACAGCGTCACTTAGTGGTTCATTATAAAATTCTTCAAATGGTATCAAAGGTGTTCTGCAATCCAATACACTGATACCAAGTTCTGTAGAGAGTTTATCCTCCGGGCATTTAGGCTTTAATAATTTATTACTGCTATAACCAAAAAATAGGTCGTCCGACAAACTGTCAAGTGTAGCACTAGAAGAGTCTTCCTCTTTTGTCTTTGGAATTTCTAATTTACCAGCAAGAATATTGGCGTAGTAAACAATCTAAAAATATAAAGGTATAGATTATTACACGTGTTTTATTTAATAATTAAAAAATGTTAATCAATATTTTAATAAAACGCGATAAATGCAGCTGTGCAAAAAAGATTCCGAAACCTCCAAAAAAAATCTTTAAACTACTATAGCTTACAATTTATTATTATTATTTCTTTTTAAGCATACCACATTTTTTCTCACGCCGGTAGCCGAGCGGGCTGAGGCGCAGTTCTGTCGAGTTATTAATTTTTAAAGACTATTATACGGAGAGGATAATTCAAAACTCGAAAAGGAGGTACGAGTTTGTCTCTTTGCTAGAAGAAATTATTTAAACGCAAAATTATGGCCATATTTAAAAACAATGGCTGCATTCTCATCTTTCTTGTACTGGAAGTGTACTATTTTTAAACATTTTCAATTTCAACCAACTGTAGTTGTTTAAAATTAATTTCTGAAACATTTATTTGGACCGGCTATTTTTAACCAGTGAATTGCTTCGCCATCTGAATTCACTATGAAAATAAGAATTAAGAAACGAGTGGAAAACTGGACAGTGCAGGACTTGTTTCATACAAAGGAATTTTTTCATTACAAACGGAAATGGACAGTGCAGCATTAACAATAAATAGATGTGAACGATAGGCAGGAAAATTTCTTAATCGGGAGACCTGAAAAATTGTGTACTATTTAATTTACGAACTTTACAGTATTTATATGGAAAGGCCGTAACATTTTTGTAATCCCCCAACAATTCCAGGTTTTCCCTACTACTGAATATCTGTACGTTTCTGCCTGCAGCGCCGAATGCCTGATATGCTTTTACAGTATCCATGAAGCACGTGACAGGCACATCTATCCAGAAAATTGCTCCTCTACTTTTTCTTAGTTTAATTTATTCAGTATAATTTGCTTGTGTAAGTGGTTTGCATCCGAGTATTAGGACTCAGAAGTGCTGCACGAATGAACCCATTACTACCCGTTACTTAGTTATTTCTGTGGAATCCACTTTTTTGTTGTTAACATATTGTGTCGCATTGAAGTTAGGCAAGTCTGGTTCTATTTCAATTACCACATATTTTATACGTATTGCGCTCCAAGTATTCGTGACCTAAGGTAGAAGGAGGGGTGAGAGAGGAAAAAGATTGGTTATTTTTCGATATATTCTCCCTTTATTTCAACACATTTTGTGCTATAATACCATTAAAATAGTAGTCTGAAGATTTGTGTTCAAAATGCTGCCTAAACGCCTCATGGATTTCTTCGTCGGAGTTAAACCTCCTTCCCCGCAAATCTGATTTTAGTTTGGCAAATAAAAAATAGTCACAGCAGCAGAATACCTTCAGTATCCCAGAAAACTGTTATTATGATCTTTCTGGTGCTTTGTGTGACCTTCGCTGTTTCCGGCGATGCAACTCCATTGAATCCCTTTTGGACATAGGATCATCGTAAAGAACCATAGTTTCATCCCATGTCATTTTTCACTTTTCTAGGCAAGATCATTTCACTTTTCGAATGACTATTTCAAAATGTTTGAGAATATTGTCCCGACAGGGGCTTTTATACCCTCAGAAAGCTTGAGGGTAACAGGTAGGAAAAGGATTCCAGGAAATTTTAATCAGAATCCTTCGAGACCACGAATACTTGGACCGCACTACGTACTTTTCGGGGCAGTACGTACAGATGTGGTTTTTTTGGGCCATTTCAATTCGAGCATGTACATAATCACATTCCATTAGAGAATGTCCCGGTTTGAAAAAAAATGGGTTCAAAACAAGTATATCCAATGCTGATTACTATCAAAGAACCTGCCTATTGTCATTAATATGTCTGTTTCTTACGCTCATCCAGACGCCTTGACCTGTTATTGTCGCGTTTTTATTCTCGAATTGGCGAACGTTCCCTCCTTGTCCGGGCATTTCGTTCATGGAATTCGTTACCTTCTAATTTTTAGCGCGTGGGCTCGGTTGGGATATTCAGAAAGCGCCTATTAAAATTTTGCATTTTTGAATATAACTTACTCTTACTCTTTTATATTTTAATTCTTTACTTTATTTTTCATGTTAATTTAATAATATATGTATAATATAGTTTAGCTAGAGCCGCATATTTTATTCTTTAATTTTTATAGGATTTTTAATAAAGTGCCGATCTACATAAAAAAAATAATAATTTTTTAACTGGTTTTGATCGATATTGATAAATATACATATAAACTAGTAAGAGATTAAAGGCTTTAGCCGCTTTGCAATTATGCGAATATTAGTGTCGAAATTTAAAATTGCGGAAGAATTGCCAAAACAACATCTTAAAAAGTTCAATGCTGCAAAGGCTACTTGTGGCAAAAATGAAACAGTATAGCAGTTTTGCTGCGAGCAAGAGAAAATAAAAAGTATTAATTATAAATTTTGAGTCGCATTTAAAATTTGGGTGCCTTTTCTCGCAAATTGGGATGTTTTAAGAGAAATATTAATCACAAGAATCGTGGTTCTGTGTTGTTTTTCAGTTTCCTTATTTTTTGTGTGTTAGGTGATCTTGTGCTTCTCTTGCTGTGGTGTATGCTTGTGTTTGTGTGGGTATATGTGTGTGGTGGTTTCCACTTTTTTTCTGCACGGGTCGTTGTCCTCCCTTGCAGTGGCCTTTACAGTCGTGGCCAATATTTTCTTCCCGGGTTCTGGCCTGACTCTTCATTGTCATTCATTGAACCTCTATTCGCTTTGCTTTTGCGACTTCCCGTCTCTGCGCTGTGTTCTCCCTTGCAATGGCGAATTGCGTGTTATGCTCAACTGCTGTCACAGTTGACGCAATTGTTTGTGATGGTGTCTGTGGCAGGTCGTTTCACGAGGGATGCTTGAGGCGGGGATCCTTCCAATAGACACACTACTTGCACAGACTGCTGTAATACAAAGCCAGGCCATGTTTTAAGAATGATGAGATGCTTGGTTGGCTCTCTTTCTATTTTGACAACATTTAATTTTTTGTTTTGATTTTTGCTTAGCTTTCGAGTATTCTCAAATTCGATGGGTGAGTTTATAGCTATTCACAGCACTGTATTACAACGAACCTATACTTCCAAGACTTTAGTAAGGCCTTTGATAAACTGTCGCATTCGGTCATCTTGCTTAAACTGTGGAAACTTGGATTTCCAACTTTATTCCTAAGATGGGTTAAGTCGTATCTGTCTGATAGATCATATTGTACATATATTGAGGCATTGTAATATCTTAATTTATGCCGACGATATGAAAATTTTCTCCTTTATCAATAATATCCATGACTGTGCTTCCTTTCAGGAGGATTTGGATATTGTTTATTCCGGGTGTGTACACAATAACTTAGAGTTCAACATAATTAAGTGTGAGGTCGGGCCTTTTTAGGAAGGGTAATACTATCAATTAGATCTACACATTTGCCGCGGACAGCATTCCTCGTGTGCAATCTGTTGTCGATCTTGGCATGAAACTTAATACAAAACTTGATTTCGTTTTCCACGTTAATTATGTGGTTTTATTATGCGTTGGTCCAGGGAGTTCTCTAACCGTCAGGTTTCTTTAACACTATCAACCTGTTCGTCAAACCACTGCTTGCATATGCACCTCAGGTGTGGAATCCTTTCTGTGCCATGCATATCGACCGTATGGAATCGGTTCAGTGCTTTATTATGTTTGCGCTTCGGGATTTACCTTGAGATGACTCCATGATCATTCCAACTTATCGCGAGCGACTTAATCTTAATCTAGCTCTTGAACGGTCATATCGATTCCGCGGAGCTTCGGGGCAGGGTTTCTTTTAGGTCTAATGGCCGCTTCTTAAGGGGTGTCTCGCTTCTGCATATCAAGTTCTTCAGGTCTAACTACGATAAATATGAGCCTATTAACCGCATGTGTATGGCGGTTAACCGCATTGGGGAGCATTTTGACCTGGATGTGTCCAAGGATGTACTTAAGAAATGTCTTCGTATGGCTTTGTGTCCGTTTGACTTTAACGTTGGGCACTTTTTGGTTGTCTTTACTAACAATTACTTGTTTGCATGCTTGTTGGGCAGCCTAATCTTAACGTATTTCTTTGAAATGTGTGAACGATTAATGTGGAAATAGATAAATGTTTCCTGGCTCCACGCTGAGAAGTGCGCCTTCTGTGTTGGAAGGGAAACTCATTATTAATATTATAAAACACAAAGTGCTAGTCATCACAAAATATTAACGCTGATCAGGTATAAGAAAGTTCTTAAACGTATTTATTATTAAATATCGACATCATTTTGTACTTCTACCGCAATTCTTCCTTTTGACTGTACTTTATTTTTTTATTTTTGCGGAGAGTTCAGAATGCTGATATCATAATAAAACCGCGCAGAACAACTGTTTAGCGCTCAGTATGGCGTAGATCTTTTGTATAAAAGCAAATACTGAAATTTTGACCATATACAAACATTGTTGCTGCAATGTGTTTGTAGAGAGTAGCATTTAAAGCGATTCTACTGTATTTCCTATAAAGAGCATTATAAAATAATTGCAAAAGTGCATTATGCACTTTATCACGATTTGTGTTTACGTGCACAGAATTTTCATTTGGAAAAAATCGTACGTATTCAGAGGTAAAAATTCTTCTTAATCATATGGTAAAAGTAAAGAATATGTAAAATGTAAAAATATATTCAATAAAGAGGAACTTACCTTCAGAACCTTAGTTGTACTAGTAATAGTTTCATTATCTTGGACGACTGTATCTCGATTGAAATTTCCTGTGATTACTTGCAAGCTAATCAATTGCTGAAGCGTTTGCAAAAGACTTCTTAAACTTAATTTACAATGTTCTGCCCAAATCCTTGCAAGTCGCGCTTGTGCCCAATTTGGTAAATGGGCAGCAGCTTTACAAATATTGGGAAGAGTAATCTCCATGAATTCCGATGGTGCTACAAAAAATTAAATTTAGATAGTTATTTTGTTTTATCCAACTTTTGACATTCATATTATTTACCCATAGTCATGATTTCAAAAACGATTACAAAAATGTCGACGCTTCTATCAATTTGGTTTTTCCGTGTTGTAAAGCGGAGATCCACACTCAGGGAAGTTGCTAAACTCTGTAGACCGTTATTGAGAGCTTCATAAACGGGGCACTCACACTGGAAAAGCTTTTCCATTGCACGGCGTAAGCTAGGTAAATCAACAGTTGTATTGTGGGGGGCAGCGACTTCTCGATTGTCTGCACTGCTGTCTTCATCTTTATCTAAATCTCCCTCAAGTGCCCTTAATTCTTCTTTTTTGATACTTTTCAAATCTTTTGGCGCCTTTTGGAGTATTTCATCAATAGTTGCAGATGGCTGACGTTGAAAACTTTGAGTTAGAAGCTCACAAGAAGAAAATATTTCCCCAATCGTACGAATTAGTTTTGCATACGATTTTTCCTGCTTACAAGACGTAATTAATTCATCAATTCGATTTTCGTCTAAGAAAGTAACTGTGGGGCTTGATATTGCTTCTGTTTGCTTCGACCATTTCTTTTGGTTCGAGCTTTGCGTACTGGATGTATCTGAGGGACTGTGTGGCGAAAATACTTGGCCTATGTTGATTCTCCGTAAGCTTGATGATGAAGAAGAGTCATCCCGATCTGCGGCTGATGACGTAGCACCTCCATATTTTGAACTTGATTGCTGAGTACGTGGTAAACGAGAACTATTGGAAATGCACACATTAATAATCTGCTTAAACTTTCGAAATTGATTATTATTAAGTAATGTAGCTCTTTCATGTACCTACCTTTAAAACTACCGCCATTACACTACCCTCTCCGACAGAAAAACCATAATAATAACATATAGACATACTTACTTTGAATTACTGCTACTGTCCTTATCACTTGGTGAGAGACTATCTACATTTGAAGTTCGAGCCATCTTAGATGGCTGCGCATCACAGAGTTTAGCATCTTGTGAGAAAAGCTGTATGGCACGGGCAGCTGCCTGATTCGGTGTCATCTGTTCAACTTCACCACTTGAGGCGCAAAATTTATTATTGCAATTAGGATTTCCACAACCATCTAGTAACTGATAAAAATAACGCTCGATGAGTTTTTTGGCAGCAGCACGTTTCATTTCGTCTGATTCACTACTACAACCAACAGTACTATTTTGATTTGATGATGTGGCAGGAGAAATTTCTGAAGAGTTTGTGGATTCACCACTTGAAGCTTGATTTTTTGGTGATGTTTGTGTAGTAACTGTGCGTTTATTAGGTGCTGCTACACAATCGGCACCAGACGTATCCTTTAACTGTAAGTCGTCGTTGTCACTTAGATTCTCTGAGGGGAGTTCAGACTGTGTGTATGTACGTATGTTTTGATTAGTGACATTAGACGACGATTCTTCAGCAAGCCTAAAATTATCATCGGGGAAGATATGGGTACAAAAGATTTCTATGAATCTCGGCTACTGAAGTTATGATCATCTTTGAATATTTAGTTTACCCAGTGCAAGCTATTATACTTGTACTTGTATACTTGAACTTTGAAAGACACCTTTATTCAAGATTCCGCTACTTTAAAATATTGTAATACGGATTTTGCAATTGAGCAAGTACGCGGGTGAAAAGATGCAAGGAATCCAGATTAAAACCGTAGCATGAAATCAACCGCTTGGAGTTTGCAAACAAATACATTGACTTCGATGACAAGTGGAAGAATGTGATTTTTAGCGACAAATAGTGGAATGTAGATGGTCCCGATGGGTGTCAAAATTATTGGTATAGTTAATTAGTTAATTTCTCTTTTGCGTAGCAATGGACGCAAAATAAATTATTAAATTCCAAGTACTGTAACTATTAACGAAATGCGTTTATACTTTGTTCAACTGATTTTATAGATTTCTCTACTTTTTTGCTTAAATTGTTAATAAATACGTAACAGTTTTATTCAGGCTTCATGAATTTCCAATACATTTGCTGTTACGTAATATACATGCGATGTGGATGCGTACCGCGTAAAAAAACCGCGCAATTACATATCGACGCAAAAAAAAATTCGTAAGTAAGGAATCGCGTAGAAAATGACCACGTAAAAACAAGTAGATCGCATAAAAACGCGCAAAAGTTAGTCGTGTAAAGTTTTTCCTTTAAGAATTCTTGGTAGTGAAAATGTATACATATATCTATATAACGGGTACTGGTACATATATAACTAGTAACTGTGTTAAATAAAATTGTTGGAAAGGCCGCTTAATAATAAGTAAATTGCGTAAAAAAATAAGGAATTGCGAAAAAAACCGCGCAAATAAATCGCGTAAAAGTAAATTGTACTAAAAAGGACCGCGTAAAAAGAGGTCCAGCATTTGGTATCTCGATTCGACTGATCGAATCGAGAAAATGATTTATTTTGTTTTTGTACAGCAACAACACAAAGCAATTCACGGACGCAGGTAAAATAAGTAATGTTTTCTCTATCACCACATTAATGAATAAATCAATGTGTGTCGCGAATAATATTGTAAGTGCAAAGAAAGTTTTCAACTGAGTTTTGGAAAGCTTTCACTTTTTGTGTAGGAATAACAGCATTAATTAAAATCACATCAACCACATTATATTTTGGCATTTCATTAGGCTATAATGTTGATGATGTGATTAAAGTTAATGCTGCTATTACTACACAAAAAGCAATAGCTTTCCAACACCCAATTGAAAGCTTACATGGCACTTGTAACGTTATTCGCGGCGCACATTCAAATGTTTCTTATCTAAAAGGGCTTTATTTTTAAATTTTAGATTTTTTTATAAAAGCGGGTTTACAATGCTACAATTACGGAGAAAATTAAAAGGCAATTATACTTTCTCTATCGCACTTAAATTTCCCATTTGAGTCAATGTGTAAAAAATAGACTGCTATAAAAAGTGCAACTGTCTTTTGCATTCTTGAGAACGCGTCAAGATTCAAAATAAAATTCTGCTACTATTAAAAATACAGAAAATGGCAGCTCTGGTAAAATATGTTATCGAAAATAGACAAAAACATAAAATATATAATCAGCCTTAGACTGATTACTTGAAACCCTATGTAATATAGATACAGTTTATCTCATAAAACTCTTCTGTAAGAAATCTTAGAGTGATTAGTTGCTTCCTCTTCGTATTGTATCCAATAATCCAAAAATCCAATATGGCGGCCCGACTAAGGAGTGGGGGAATATGAGCGATTTTCATTTTATTTGTTAAGCGTCTCATAGAACTGCTTCTTAATAAATTTGAGAGCTATACGTTGTTCTCTATTTGAATTACACCCAATAATCCAAAAATTCGATATGGCGGCCTATTGAAGTAATAAGTTGAGAATTGAAAGTGATAATGCTTGGTATTAATTTAAGATTCATACAATTTGTTGTAAGTTATCCTATTTTAGTAAAATTTTTAAAAGTTAATAGAATGTTCTCGGCCGAACAAATAAGAATCATGTTTATACGAGATAAAACTTGGTCAGAGAACGACACATGCAGCTCACAATATGAACACTGCTTTTTATGATAGTATTACTGCTAAATAACACCCTAGACGCACAGCGTTACTAAAAGACAATTAGCTAAATAATCATTAAGCGCTAAATCCTTAATTTAAGAAATCATCTGTGTTACTGTCACTGTCAAAATTACTGACCAAAAAAATGGATCAGAGCAAGATGCTGAAATTATATTTCGCAAATGGAATTTCTGAATACCAAGAATTGATATTGAGAAAACAATATTACATTAAAAAAAAGTGAAATAATCAAATATTTAGAATTTCACTTAAGTTCTTCTTCTTCCTTCGGATAATACATTGCACAGTTTACCTATCAGACTAATAACACTTACAAAACTTGCTTGAAATATTTTTGGTTCATTAGGCGTCCGTAATGATGATTAGCACCTGACACACAGGGTCTTAATTATTCATTAGCACTAATGGATAACTAAAACATGCATTGCGTCTAAGGCATAACGCAATATACGAAGGTGGTTTGAAAAATTCCGCTCTGAAGAGAAAAGTCTAAATAGTGAGTTCCACAGAAAACAACTTATACTTGTCTATAGCGATCGCTTTCGAGCTGTGGTGGAAAGCAGTTTCATTCAAATTTTATCGCCCTCGTAGAAGAATTTCAGGTGTATAGCTAAATTACTTGCAGCCACTTTCACGCCATTGGGAAAGTGAAAAATAGGCAACTTCTCACGAACTGAACGATCAACAAAAACACAGAAGATTTGAGATTTGCAGTTCGCTCCATTCAAGGAACTAAAGGTCACTATTTTCGAGTAGATGCGTAAACCTTGTAGAGAAGCGTATTATATATGACAAGTAATGATCGGGACAATCGGCTGACCGTAGTTCACCTCCAGGATAGCAGCTGAAGCCATCTCTGCATGATGAACAGATAATGCTGCACTTTTTTTAATTGACTCAACCACTAGTACCCAAAAAATCGCCGTGTCGTTTGCAGGATTCGAACTCACTCCAACAACAGAGAAAATTTGCAGATGTGCTTATTAGCAAAACCTTATATGAGGTAATAGCTAACCTTCAGTTTTTATGAACAAAAAATCGTGGGTACGTGTAAGAGAAAAGCTGCATTTGCTTACAGAAAATTAAACGTAAACCAAATCTCATTAATTTAACAAAGGTACATTTGTTATGATTTTTACTTGCAGAACCAATAAATCTCAAGCACCAATACTGTTGGTATACCTGCAATGCTCAAACACTGTTCTATATTCTATCCACTATATCAATTCAGGAAGAATATTATTTGTAATTCTATTGAACATTTCGAAATTAAGAAGTACGAAAAATCCGAAAAGGGCATATAATATACTTTATGGCAAAATACTATTACTATCATAAGGATTTCACTCTTTTTGTTAACTATTACAAGTAACATTATACCAATAAAAAAAATTTAGAATGCCTGCAAAAAAATCATACCACAAATTGTCTTCATTCGTGTTTCTTGCTGTTGCTCAATACAGTGGAATTTCCGTAAGTCGAATCACCATCTGCCAAGCAAATTTGTTCGAGTTTTGTTCACTGCTAGTGAACAAAATTTGAGCTACAGAAGTCCGACTTATAGAAGTTTCACTGTAGTTGTTTTATTTTTGATTTATTTTGATTATACAGGCTGGTCCGGAATTGATGGTACAAATTCAAAGGGGTGATAGTAGACCTAAAATGCAGTCGAAGGCTTTATGTGTCTATGGGCCGTGTTCTGCTTTGTTTTTGACTTACATTTTTGGCCGTACTATAAAAGTTCTTTAAGGTAAGTAATTCGTGGGTTAAATTTTTAAGCTTATTAAGAGCGCGTTCAAAGTCCGTATTCGTAAAGTACCTTACTTCAAATATGGGGAAATATTAACGCAAAAGCACTCACGACAAATATTCCGGACGAAAATTTTAATTTTTTAAACACTTCCCCAGTCATAAGAATTAATCTTGCCCTTTGAATTTGTGCCATGAATTCTGGACCACCCTATATACAATATGTGGCCAAAAAATTAGAACCACCGTAGAAATTTCGTAAATCTAATCCATGATCGCCAATATGGCTTTTGTTCCTGACGATCTACTGGCGATTTGATGACATTCCACACCGAGCGTTGGCACCATTGCCTCCCTAGCTTTGGTGAGTCGGGTGTGGTTGCGTTGGACATCTCGAAGGTCTTTGACAGAGTCTGGCACTCTGCCCTTTTAGCCAAACTCCCAGCATTTTGTTCTAGACCCTTCTCTTCTTACTTGGATTGGTAGCTTTCTTTCTGACCGTTCCATCCGAGTTACTGTGGACGGTGTCATCTCTAACGCTTTCAACATCAACGCCGGTGTGTCCCAGTATTGTGTGTGCTCTGTATTGTCCCCCCACTCTCTTTCTGCTCTTCATTAATGATCTCCTATCTCTTACCTCCAATCTAATTCACAGTTTTGCCGATGACGCTGCCTTCCGGGGCAATGCCACTGATATTAATTGAGCGCGCATGTTCAGATCGCTTAACAATGATATTATTAAAATCTCGCCTGGGACAGGGCGAGTTTAATGCATCCAAAACCCAAAGCTGTCTGATTTCCCTTAAAAAATCTACAAACCCCCCTCCACCTCTCTTCGTCAATAGGGTGAGTATCTCAAACTCTCCCAACTTGAACATCCTAGGCGTTCAGGTATCCAACAATCTTAGTTGGAGGGTTACATCTTCGCCCTTGCAAAGAATGCGATGAAATGTCTGGGATTTTTGCACCGATGCAAGAAATACTTTACCCCATATAATTTAGCGCTCATTTACAAGGCTCATATCAGACCCAAACTTGAATTTAACTCATATATTTGGGCAAGGGCAGGGGCAGGACGAACTGCATTGTCCGCATTAGACAAAGTCCAAAAAAAGCCTTTAAGCTCATTGGCGGTGAGACGATTACTTGCACAATCGACTCCCTGAAGTATCGACGTAATGTTGCATGCCTATCGCTCTTTTATCGCTATTATAACGGACAATGTTCTAATGAAATCTCTGATCTGATTCCTTGTAATTTTATCCCAACGCGTAATACCCGCGCATCGAGCTGTCTTCACCCTTTGATCATCGTGACAAGACCTAGCAGAACAGTGAAGTTTCGAGAAACCTTCTTGAACCGAACTATACGAATGTGGAACAGACTACCATCTTCTGTCTTCCCTGCAGACTACGGGCCGCAGTTGTTCAAGCAGAATGTGCACCGATATTTAAACTTGACCTCCTAACTACCCTTATTCCATATCCTCATTTTCCTTCCTGACAAGGCTGTGCTTAGCATCATAGGGTATCCCTTGAGATGTGGCATCACCGTAAAACAAAAAAAAAATTGTAATGTGCGCTAATGTCGACACATAATTACACAAGTGCCTGGACTTTTTTAATTACCATTACAGAATGAAAGAAAGAAAGAATTCTGCAAAAATTTTGTGGTTTATTCTAATTTTTTAATGGTGGTTCTAATTTTTTATAGTACTGTATATGTAACTTCTACTTATTTTTATTTGGTGAACCTTAAGAAAGCGCTGTTTATCATTCAAAATAAAATACATTTTGCCAGGAAATTCCTTTCCTTAAGGATTTTTCCAGTTCTCCATATTTTAGATTCGATTTTCAGTTTTGTTTAAATATATTCTATTTAGAATTCCGAAAATTAATTTTCCTAATTATACATTGATGACATTAATTTTTATTTTTAGTTTCTGTATTAAATCTATAAACGAAATCAGTGAAATGTAATTATAATTCTAAAATAAAATTTCAATCAGGTAAGAAAGATCCCTAAAATCACATTTTCTCATTGAACTTTATTTTAGCATTGCACGTAAAAATAAAATGAGCGTAGTTCGTTCACAAAGAAAATCCACACTCATTTTGCGTACCAATTAAATCAGCGAAATAAAATTTCACCGCGTAAAGGAAACCGACGTAAATTTTCACCATGAGGTCAATATCCGCTTTTTCATAAATAAGCTGCTTAACAGAAAGCATGACTCGTTCACACCTTCTTAATCAAGTAAGAAGTGCTTTATATATAAATACTAAATAATTTATTAGAAAAATGTACTATAACAGAGATTAATTCAGAAGGTGGCAAAGACCTCAAGATTTAATCATCGATTTTCCCCAAGAAAAGGCCTAGTCAACAATCCTCTGATCTACTTATAAAAATAGATTTTTTACTGACAACTGGGTGGGTGTTGATACCTGCAAATTTTCGTCAAGTAGTCACTACCCAAAAGAGTATACAATACTTCACAAGGTAAACAGCCTCAAGGGCGGAACAATCAATAGCTTTTCACGATGACGTCTTCAACAGCTCCTCTAATTCTTCCTTTGTTTTGTGCGATAAATCAAGGAATCAATTCGCTGCTCATTTTTCGTGAAAACAGCGCAAATGTACTAAAAATAGTATTAATCGTGCATAGACCTCGATTAAAACAAACACACACAACTCATAGAATTTAAATAAAAAGTCAGGTAAAAGCATAAAGTGCGAAGCATTCTTTGAATTATTGATATAATAAACACTTTCTTGACATATTGTAAAAAGCGAGATTTTGTGTGAAAACGCACATAAAATATTAAATTCAACAAAAAATGTCACCGCAACACAATCAACACGGAAATGTAAAGGTCTATGCCCTCTAGAAAACAAGGAATCTTCAGCACAAAAAAAAGAAAATCTGTACTCACTAATAGTAACGCATTTTGTAGGTTAAATACACATCGAATCTAGTTTCCTTCACTTTCTGATATTTATGTTAACTTGTAAAATTAAAATCTTCTTTGAACTCCTTTCTTTCCAAAAACGTGCTAGTTTCTCTTATAGGCAAACTCAGGCTCGTTCCGACAGATTGCTAATTCACTTTCTGACTGAATTCTGTTAGTTCAAGAAATTTCGCATTAACCTGAGGAGTAATTTTATTTATAAACAAGGAAAAAAATTATTCGCAATCGTTCTTGGAACAATCGAACAATAGCTTAAAAGTTTTCTCTCAGAAAAAGGAAGATTCTTTGACGAAAAGCCGGCTTCTCTCTGTATCTTAAATTCACTTAATGGAACACACGCATCAAAGACGAGAAGGAAAAACGTGGGGAAAATCTCTCACAGCATCCAACAGGAGACCGCTTGTTGGATGTGGTGAGGTGAATGTCATTGCTACGGTTCAGGGTTGTGAGATTTTTATAAAAGGCAATTTAATTTATTTTATACAATTCAATTGTTAGGGAAAGTAATCATTTCTGCACACCTGTCCAAATACTATAATTCTTAACGTGCGGGGCTAAAAATTTATATTTAAAATTAATTTTACCTGTTTATAGAAACTATCTATGCATGTATCTACGTTCCCATAGAACTCGATTTTATTACGGTGCCACGTGTATTATAATGCTGCTGACGTGTGTTGGGTTATAAATGGTTACTGAAATCTGTTGTTATATGAAAATAAAATTCTACATTAAAATGGAGTATTGAAACTATGCAGATCATCACTATTACACTAAAAGATTTATTATCTTTATATCTAACGACCATGACAAAATATTTTGGTCGAATTTTTCACAGTCGTGAGAACAAAGCTCCACTAATAGTACAAGAGTAGGTAAAATCGACAGTTGCAATTGTTATAGCACAATTCAAAACTCATATTATTAAGAGATTTGCCTAGAAATATTAAAGAAAAACAAAATATAGCTTAGTTGCTACATTCTTCACAATGCCATTGCTCTAAAATAACAGAAATACCGTAGTAAAAGAGATAATTTGGCTAACATCCTATGAAAAATGAAATGAAATGATAAAATTAAGTAATTGCTGCCAAAATAGTTTTTTTAAACAATCATTGACATGAAAAAGACGGACCAAAAACGGAACTACTGAGAATGTAAGAAAATCAATTCAGCGCCAGATTATGTAATTATGGCGGAATCAATGTAAAAATTCTAAAATTTTGAATTTATTCAGCTCAGCATTCCGCCATAAATTTGATCGTCCATACAATTGAATCGAATTACATAATCTGGCCCCAGCTATAATTTATTTGTCGAGCATTCCATAGATTGATTCATAACTGAAAGTAAGAGTGCACTTAAAGCTGATAATAAGCGTAATACATCGGCTGGATTCATTTTATAAAAAAATTCGGGAATTTGTCAAAACTTTTGACCTAATAAATAAATAAATAAGTAATAAGTAAATAAAAGAAGTGGGATATAATTTCAAATCTACACTGGAACTTACCTAACTCGAAGTTTTCTTTTCTTCTTATGAACATTGAAGTTTCTTTTACTTTTCGATATGGTTTTACTTCCCTTAATCGAATTTCTATAACTCGCATAATTCCATAACTCGAACCGAAGGTTCACTTGTAACTCAAATTATTAGGGGAGTACATAATAACGTCGACTCTAATTTTTCAGCGAAGTACATAGTACTGTCATCTGTAGAATTTCATTAGTTTGTGAGTCTCATATGAATTCCCAACCTGAGTTTTTATGCGGCATATAAGTAGTTGAATAATTTCTTGTTTTCATGATATTTTCAATGCTTACTTAACAATACATTGGCATTTAAAGACATAAAATATAGAATCAGCCTTAGGCTGATTACTTGGTTCGCTATATGATATAAATAGAGTTCATCTCATAATTCTCTTCTGTACAAAATTTTAGAGTGATAAGTTGCTTCCTTTTCGAATTATATCCAATAATCCAAAAATCCAATATGGCGGCCCGACCGAGGAGTACGGGAAATATGAGCGATTTTCATTTTATTGGTTAAGCATCTCATAAAACTGCTCCTTACTAAATTTGAGAGCTATACGTTGTTCCCTATTTGAATTATACCCAATAATCCAAAAACTCTATATGGCGGCCTTTTGAAGAAGCGGTGGGATTCGGCCCATTTTCAAAACTTACAAGGAGAGGTCACGACCTTGGCATGACCGGTTTTCATGAAATATCGTATACATGTAGTGAGCGTCGGGTATAGTATACTCTTAAAGTAGTAAGACTCAACGGTCCAGGATATGCGTTGCAAAAAATGTATTTTCAGCTTATACATAAAAAACAAAACGCTTCTGACAGCGTAAATTCCCGTCGTTGTGGGTTTTGCTTCTTGTACTTTTTTTAAAGAATTTTTTTTCAAGATTTTTTAATCATTTAGAAAATATTTTCATTTGAATTTCTGAAATCGAAAAAGGGATATATCATCTCGTAATGATATTATAAAAATTCACTCCTTAATTCATAATCAATTGAGCGCTCCATTATTTAGTAATAGTAATAGTAATAGTTTATTTCAGATAATGTACACAAGATTTACAATCTTTTATCGTACTGAGAAATCAAAAGAACGCT